>LNAC01000142.1:657273-672500 GCA_002007465.1 Ailurus styani | reverse complement strand
AGTTTGTTTTATGAGATTAGAAGTCTCTTATGGTTTGTCTCCTTCCCCATCCCATCTTGTTTCATTATTTTTCCCTCCCTACCCTCCATGACCCCCCACCCTGCCCCTCAAGTTCCTCATATCAGAGAGATCATATGATAATTGTCTTTCTCTGATTGACTTATTTCGCTCAGCATAATGCCCTCCAGTTCCATCCATGTCGTTGCGAATGGCAAGATTTCGTTTCTTTTGATAGCTGCATAATAAGGAATTAGTTTTCTAAAACATAGAGCTGACCAAGTCATACTACTGTTTAGAGAGCTTCAATAGCATTTCTTCTCATGAAAATGTGTCAGGCATTTTATGGAAGGAAGTATTCATTTTTGGTTAAGTTGGTCTCTATCACTCTAGTCTTAATGCTATTCAATATCTTAACCGTATGTTAAGAGCTGTCATTTGTTTAGCATGCCCTGCCTTCTTCAAAAGACATGCTTTGATTTTCTGATTCTATTAGTATTGAGTGTTTCACATGTCACTGTATTCTTTTTCCTTTTTTTTTTTAAAGATTTTATTTATTTATTTGACACAGAGAGAGAGATTACAAGTAGGCAGAGAGGCAGGCAGAGAGACAAGGAGAGGAGGAAGCAGGCTCCCTGCTGAGCAGAGAGCCCGATGCGGGCCTAGATCCCAGGACGCTGAGATCATGACCTGAGCCGAAAGCAGAGGCTTTAACCCACTGAGCCACCCAGGTGCCCACATGTCATTGTATTCTTCAAAACTGACCTCGAAATCAATTTTAATTACTATCCTTTTAAAATTCCTTTTTTCTAAAACCCTTTGTTTCTATATGCCTTCTACATAGCACAAATACGGTTTAAGTCTTTTCTTTTTCTTCAAGTTTTTATTTAAATTTCAGTTAGTTAACATACAGTGTAATATTAGTTTCAGGTGTAGAATTTAGTGATCCACCACATGCACACAACACCCAGTGCTCATCACAAGTATCCTCCTTTAGTTTTACTCTTAATAAATGCTATACTTCAGTTTTGTAAAACCTCGAGAGCAGAGACAATGTCTTACTTATTTAACATTTGAAGAAAGTCTAACATTCATTGAACTGAACTGAACAGAATTCATTTATTTTTTTCAATAATTTATGAAGCACCTACAATTCTTAATTATGTGCCCATATATTATAGATATTAGAGAGTGGACAATCAGTAAAGGATAAAAAGTCCCTTCCTTCATCTAGTATTCATTCTAGTGGGAGAAACAAACCATAATGAATGAACATGTAGTAATAGGTCAGATACCGAAAAGGGCTATAAGGGAATAAAGAGAGAATATTAAATTGAAATCATGAATGATATCAAGAGTTAAAACATTTTTCTACAAAAGTCAAGTTGACATGTTCATTATTTCTGGGACTGTGTTCTAAATGTGTGTCTAGTATTGACAGTGATAGAACTATCACAAATTCTATGACTGTAGGGAATTTTTTAAAGAGATATTTAAAAGGGATAAAGAAATCGACAATCTTACTGGTAAAATGGCATAATCCAGTAGACTGCCAGATTGTAATGTTCTTTTTCTATTTATGGTAATGTCTTTTGCACTTAGAATACAATATGAAAATCAAGATTAAGTTATCTTCAGAATGTTTACATCATATTGCTATAATTACACTGTTATATTAAAAAGGTTTTGACAAGAGACTAGAATGACTGCAAATTCAGGGACTATGGGAAGAAGGTGTTCAAGATAGTTAAGAAAAGAAATATACTTGGTTATATAAAATTTGTTTCAGAGTAAGGTAGCAGAATTCGAGGTTCATAACCTTCCTTCCTCCCAATACATATCTAATATACAGCTATGCATGGATCACTTCCCTCTGACAAAAACTCAGAAACTAGTGGAGTGATTCTTACATTAAACATCAGAAGAATGAGAAAATACTCAGATCGAAACAGGAAGGAAAAGCAAAACACACTTCACCAAAAACCCTACTCCTGGCACAGCACTTCTGAAGAATCAGAAGAGAATCTCCAACTCCCAGTTTCTCCCCGAGTGAAGAGTTTGGACTGCATATCTAGTCTCCCAACTTTTTTTTTTTTTCTCTCTCTTTCTCTCTTTCTTTTTTTAGCAGGCTCCAGTGTGGCCGAATGCACAACCCTGAGATGAAGACTAACTGAGCCACCCAGGTGCCCCTAGTATCCTAACTTTTACAGCTGCCACCTAAAGGCCAGGCTCACAAATCATCTAGTTTGTAAGCTATCAAGACTTGGCATTTGTGTCCCTCAGGGTCAAACTAAATAAAGACATAATTTTTAAATGGGCACATGAAAACGTTCTGTGGCTATTTCTCTGTACTGAGCCCAGAGGGAGTAAGCAAAAACACTAAGTACCCAGTTTCTTCCTGGAAGCGGAGATTTTTTCCAGCTGATGCACAAGATTGGGCTTTTAATCAGCCTCCGAGTGATAGCTAGTCAGGAACCTCCTGGGGGCCTGAAAGAACTGGTGGGCACTTCCCCTGCCTTCTCTTCCTATTGCTCCAAAAATAAAACCAAATCTTCATCTCCCTGGAAGGAGCTTCTCCACAAATCTAGTGCCTCAAATTTTAAGGTGGTCACTTGAGGGCCTTGCTCCAAATCACCAAGGTCTGAGAGGTGATGGGATTTACTGTTCATGAGTCCCTGAGGACCCCATTAAACAAAGAAGTTTCAACAAATTTAAAAAGACTGAAACCTTAAGCATCTCTTCCAATCACAATGGTATGACACTAGAAGTCAGTAACAGAAGGAAAACTGGAAAATTCACAAATATGTGTAGATTTAACAACACACTCTTGAATAGATGACGGGCTGAGGAAGAAATCAAAGGGAAATCAAAAATATAACTTGAGAAAAAAATTGAAACACATCATATCAATACCTATGGGATCCAGTAAAAGTAGTTCTAACGGGGCAGTTTATAGCAATAAACACTATATTAAGAAAAAAAGAGATCTCAAGTAAACAACTTAGCTTTATACCTCAAGGAACTAGAAAAAGAAGTCGTCCAGAGTTAGAAAGAAGGAAATAACAAAGATCAGAGCAGAAATAAATGAACTAAGGCTAGAAATTTGTAGGATACAAAATCAATATATAAAAATCAGTGATGTTTTTATATACTAAGAACAAGCTGTCAGAAAGACAGACTTATAAAAACACTCCCATTTATAATAGCATAGAAAAATAAAATATTTAGTAATAAATTTAACCAAGGAGGGAATCATTTTACAATGTATATATATATCAAATCATCATGTTGTGCACTTTAAATACATCACAATTTTGTCAATTACACACATCAGTAAAGCTAGAAACAACTCTACATCAAATTATTTATCCTTTTACTTTTGTTTTATTTTCATGTTTTTGTTTTAGACAGAAAAATTCACTAAAGAAGGATTTGGGGGATAACTAGTAATAATTTTTTTAAAGATTTTATTTATTTATTTGGCAGAGAGAAAGATCACAAGTAGGCAGAGAAGCAGGCAGAGAGAGAGGAGGAAGCAGGCTCCCCGCTGAGCAGGGAGCCCAATGCAGGGCTCCATCCCAGGACCCTGAGATCATGGGCTGAGCAGAAGGCAGAGGCTTTAACCCACTGAGGCGACCAGGCACCCCAATAATTTTTTTATTTCAAGTTTTTATGTAAATTCTAGTTGGTTAACATATATGGTAAAATTAGTTTCAGGTTTAGAATTTAGTGATTCATCACTTACATATAACACCCAGTGCTCATCACAAGTGCCCTCCTTAACACCCATCACCCATTTAGCCCATTCTCTGTCCACCTCTCCAATAATTTGTAATTTTTTTTAGAATATTTACGTGCTCCTAGAATGAATAGCATAGCTATTAATTTTTCAAGTGTTTGTTTTCTAATATCACAATATATGTATAATAAACCAAATCCTTTGGGGATTAAAATAACAACCATGTATCATCCCTGTAAATGCACAGGTCTTGCCTCAGATTGGCTTGAAAGTTTTCTGGTCTCTGTAAAACTCAATCACATACATCAAATGGTCTTGACCAGGAATGACTGAGCTTTTTCTACAAGTTTCTCATACTTCAGAAGGCTTGTGTGAGCTTATCTTCATGATGGAAGCAGGATTCTAGGAAAGACAGCAGAATTTCCAAGGCCTCTAAAGAACATTATCTATGATATTCTATTAACCAAACAAAACCAAAGGCCACTCAATTTCAGAGGAGAACACAGAGTCTCCCTCTCTTGGTGGGAGAAGATGCAAACTCATTTTTCAAAAATGTGAGTGTAGGAAAAATACAGAGAACTGGGATGATTTTTCTCATTAGTTCACCACAAAATGTTTGGAAAATAGCCCAAATTACCAAATATCTGGCTAAAACTTCAGAATCAAAATGTAAAATAATTTAGCAACAGGGGTTTTTTTCCTTTGTTAAGAAAAAACTAAGATAGGGCGCCTGGGTGGCTCAGTGGGTTAAAGCCTCTGCTTTCGGCTCAGGTCATGATCTCAGCGTCCTGGGATCGAGGCCCGCATCGGGCTCTCTGCTCAGCAGGGAGCCTGCTTCCTCCTCTCCTTGTCTCTCTGCCTGCCTCTCTGCCTACTTGTGATCTCTCTCTCTCTGTGTCAAATAAATAAATAAAATCTTTAAAAAAAAAAAAAAAAAAAAAAAAAAAAAAAAAAAAAAAAAAGAAAAAACTAAGATAACATTTTTACTATGTAAATAAGTCACACTTTATTTAGTGGTCCCATATGAAATGAAGATTATACCTCTCATTATATTTCATAAATATTAGCATATTAATAGATACCAATAATACACATGTCTATGAATAAAAATGTATCCCATATATCTGTACTCTCCCTTAAGTGTATAACTTCAAACAATTAGGTGATATTTAAAATTGAATATAGGTGCAGCATAGAAGTATTCATGAATCCCAATTCAACACTCTACCATTTTTATTCTCATAATATCCTGCATGATGATTTACTTACAAAACTTTGTAAAATATAATGGCTGTGATTAGCTATGTATATATATAATTCATGAGGACAATTTGCAAAACATTTTTGATGTATAAAGCAAATCTATTTTCATATGAATTTTTACAATGACTACTCTGAATAATTTTTAACTTTGTCTGTTTTAAAAGAATCAAATTTAGATTTGTATATCATTAACCATACTGAAGTAATTTACTTCCTTAAATACACTGTGGGTTTCGAGGGCCAGTGATTTACTTATCATTATCAGTTACTTTAACAGAGTCTGAAATGCATCTAAGAGCAAATGTTAGAGTATTAAAATAAGCCATGGTACTGTTGTTCCATAGAAGAAATTTTAAATGGCTAACACTAATTTTATAGAAAGATTCAGTATAAGGGGTGCCTGTGGCTCAGTCAGTGAAGCATCTGCCTTCAGCTCAGGTCATGATCTCAAGGTCTTAGGATTGAGGCCCACATCAGGCTCCCTGCTCAGCAGGGAATCTGCTTCTCCCTCTGCCCCTTCCCCTGCTCATTTTCTCTCTCAAATAAATAAAAATCTTTAAAAAAATAATTAAAAAAAATAAAAATAAAAAAATTAAAAGATTCAGTAAGAAAAATTTACCAAAATTAGTGCAACTAAGATACACCAGACTTCTAACCATTTCCCTTATTAAATTCATTGAGATGACATTTCCTTCATTTTGAAATGTTACAATGTTATAATTTTAAAAATGAGAGTTAAAATGAATCTACTTGAATAATTTAATAATAATCTTATATTTTAAGCAACCTAAAGAAAGATTTTTGTCTTTAACATAAAGAAAACTTTCACTATGATCTGGAAGTGTCTTTGTAATGTAGCATTATCAAATAGATCTAAAGTAATCAGGGTCGTACTTTGAGATGGTTTGGGAAGCACCGATAGGAGGCACAACCTCAAATAATTAAATCTGTGACCCATTAAGAGGGAGCAAGGATAGAAAGGAATTAAAGACGACTGATAATTCTGGTAATGGGTAGGCAAAATAGGGAATTAGAGATGGATATCTGACTGGAAGGCTAGAAGACCAGAATATCCATCATGAATCATGAAAATATCTTTCCCATTATGCTTATTTCTCTACTACTAATGAAAATACACCACTCTTCTATGATTCAAGTTTGTTAAACTATCTTGTCCTTTTCTTGTTAATCCACAAATGTGGAATCCTTACCTGAATAACAAAGAAACCATTCTCTCAAAGATGTTAGTGCAAAAGTTATGCAAATTGAAAACAGGGAGCTTATTTTTGAAAATCAGGCCACATATTTATTCAAATTAAATATGTTCAATTTAATTTTATTTATCGTTCATTCTGTTCACTGAATTCTAAATACTCTATAAACTCAACAAAACTAGTATGTTCAACACACAAAAATTTTATTTCGGCCAAAAACATGGTGCTAAATAGCAAGCCTTTTGTAAAGTGTAATCAATGCATTTGCTAATACATACAGCATTCCTTAAATGTATCAAGCATTATTCCAGGGACAAGACAAAAAGCAATTAAAAGCAAACAAAGAAAACCCCCACAAATTCCATTCATCATGGAGCTTACATTCTAGATAATTCAGTGACTCAAAATCTGTTCTTCAAATATGTCATGATTGATAAGACTTTTTAAAATAACTACTTAACTTCATAAATATCTCGTTGAAATGCTTGCAACTTTTCAATACAGAGTATTTCAAAGCATAATGCTAAAAATTGATAGCAATATTCTTAAAATTATTAATTACGAATCCAAAAACTATAATCTATTCTTTGGTGCCTAAAACAATTTAATTACAAGGTGAAAGTGTTGATATAAATTCAATTTTTTTAAAGATTTTATTTATTTGACAGAGAGAGAGAGAGAGAGAGAGAGGTCACAAGTACACAGAGAGGCAGGCAGAGACAGAGGGGGAAGCAGTCTCCCCACTGAGCAGGGAGCCCAATGCGGGCCTCGATCCCAGGACCCTGAGATCATGACCTGCGCTGAAGGCTGAGGCCTTAACCCACTGAGCCACCCGGGAGCCCTAAATTCAATTTTTTAAAACACGAAAAGTAAGTAGCACTAATACAATGAAAAATTAAGATACATTTTATATTTTAACAGTACTGTCAATTCTGTTATAAATGACAACCACGCTCTTTTAAATATAACATGTATGAACAGGGTAAGATATTTCAAGATTTCTTAAACTTTCAGCGTGTCATTATCAATAAACATTGTATATGCATGCATATATACATATATGTGTGTGTGTATATACATATATATAGAGAGAGGGGATAGGTAAATAACAGATGGATCTGTATTTCTCTCCCAGATTTTTCTATATATATTTCTCTGATCTTATTTTTTAAAGATTTTATTTATTTATTTGACACAGAGAGAGAGAGACAGAGAGAGAGAATGCACAAGCAGGCAGAGAGGCAGGCACGGAGAGAGAGAGGAGGAAGCAGGCTCCCTGCCGAGCAGGGAGCCCAATGCAGGGCTCGATCCCAGGACCCTGAGATCGTGACCTGAGCCGAAGGCAGAGGCTTTAACCCACTGAGCCACCCAGGGGCCCCTGATTTTTTTGTTTTTATAACATTTTAATTAACCAAAAAAATCTAAATATTTCACTTCAACATGTAATCCACATCAGAATGATGAATAATATATGCCCATTTCTATTTCTTTTTTAAAGTTGACATAATTGACATATAACTTAGTGTAAGTTTAAGGTGTACAATGTATTGACTTGATGCATTTACATGCTGCAATATGATTGCCACCATAGTGTTAGCTAACACCTCTATCATGTCACATAATTATCATTTCCTTTTTTGATGAGAACATTTAAGATTTAGTCTCTTAACAACTTTCAACTATGCAATACAGTACTGTTAACTATACTGTCAATACTATGCATTAGGCCTCTAGAACTTATTTAACTTATAACTTCAAGTTCGCACCCTTTAACCAGCCTCTCTCAAATTGCTTCCCAGCCCAGCCCCTAGTAACTGCCACTCAATTTTCTGTTTCTACAAGTATTCATCTGTTGACGAACACTTTGGTTGTTTCTATTTCGTGGCTATCGTGAATAATGTTGCAACAAACATGAGAGTACAGATATCTCTTTGATATCCTGTTGTCATTTTCTTTGGGTATATAGCCAGAGGTGGTATTGCTGGGTAATGTGGTAGTTCTGTTTTTAATTTTTGAGGAACCTCGATACTGTTTCCATAGTGGCTGAACCAATTTACATTCTAATATGAGCAATGAAAATTTCTAAACATTTTTTGTTAATTGACATTAATTTCAATGTAGAAAATGCAAATGCAAACAAAAATAACATAGATATGTAGGAATTCATATTTTATAATGGCAGACAAAATAGAAGATATGGAAGAGTTAATTTATTTGATAAAATAGTAACAGAAAAAGCAAACACATATATTAGGAATAAAAAATGAAAATCTTTCTAATATAGTCGTTTGGTTGGTTATTTACATAATTTTTATGAAATTAATTAATATATTTCCACTTAGGCCCATCAATAATAGTCTATATTACTTTAAGGCCCTCTTGTTAAAAATGAGATCATTAGCATCTCTTTTTCACAGAATTTTTCCACCTCCCAACTTCTAGCAACTGATACTTTTACATAACAGAGATTCAGATTTTGGCAATTAATATTTCCATTGCTTCCACACATGAGCGTCTATTTTGTGCCACCTGTTGTGCAAAGTATATATAATGGAGAATGACAAACTTTCACAAATATGAACCTTTAATGAGAGTGTCAAGGATTCAAATCCTTTCATATTGTTTCAATATAAAGTATTTTATATTTCCCTATGTTTTCTATGATTTTGATACAGTTCTGACTAATGAATAGATTAAAATAAAAAGTATAGTTTAGTCCAGTGCTAAAATATCATTTTACATGATGAAATGTCTGCTTGAATTTTATACCCATTATAAGCACTGGAACTTAAGGGTTTCAAAATCAATACTATTCTTTCAGGATAAAGTTTATTCGTATTAGAGATCCTCTTCATTAATATATTATATTTTTTAATAATAAAAATTATGACTGAATATTGTAAAAGTTAAAAAAAAGGAAATCTAGCACCAAATTTATCTGCATTTCTAACAATATGGTCTTATTATTAAATGGAAGAAAGTGATATTATATAGATACTAAAAATGTCAGTTCGTGAATAAATTCATTTGTTCATGAATAAAAAGAGGTGAGAGAGGGACACAAGATCACAGTGGTCTAAAGTTCAAAACACCTGCAAGGGCATGCCATGTACTTCTAAATAAGTTCAACATCAGGAGAACTACATAAGACTGATTCTTCCAAAAAGTTGGTGCTGAGGCAGCTAAACATAATGAGCATAGAAATCTTCAGGGATATTAAAGGAAATTAGTTATCCAGTTGATCAAATACACCAGCATAAGTGAAAGTAGTTTAAAATCTGAATGGTAATTCCACATAAGACCAAAGTTAAATTTTATCCAAAAAGATTTCCTTGTCTTTAAATATATGAAATAACTTTGAAGGAAAACATTTCTAAAGCTATAAACAGAATAATTTTACAAACAGAAAAATGACAGATGAATCCAGAATTTCAGAAAGGTTACAATGGAATCTTTCCAATATCTATAGAAAACCATAACAAAAAACAACAAAAAAACAAAAAGGTGAAATAAAAAGAGAGACTACATTCTTGGTATCCACGAAAAGAGAAAATTATGGAAAATGAAATAGTTTCCTATGAGGACTGATGAATGCACAATTTTGAATCCATCCTGTTTCCTAGATATTAAAACTAAATATAGTGCATCTGCTCTACTGCATCAGAGGTAATATATCACAGTGTGAAGTTTCATGATGATTATGTGTGTTCAGCTGTTTTTTTCTGGGTATTCCTATTCCTTTGCTTTTTTCATTATCTGAGAGCAGGAAAGGCTGCTTTTAAGGAACTAGTAAAAAATAAAAAGAAATAAAAAAAATAAAGCAATCCAGGTGACACAATAATGAAATGTGCAGCAAAGTAAAAATCCCATATTGGAAAGTGGGCTGCTCTTCAGACCCAGGACTGATTATGTTGTTGGATGACTAAATACTCCAGGGTAGTTCACTCCAGCAGCTGAGGTGCTGTTCAAATCGCTCATGCACCAGTTTAGCCATATGATATCATTTCTGCTTGATTTAAGAGAAACTACTAACCCAAACCCTTATTCTGAGTTAAAGTAATATAGATACAACAGACAGAAAAGGGAAGCAAGGTATTACAGGTATACACAGGTATACACATTTAAGGAAAAATGAATAGCAAAGAACTACTTGGTATTACAAAAATATGTTACTGCATGTGCCATGAAACTATCAACTGCCCCAAACAGCATTACAAAAACATTTAAAACTAAATGTTTTCTTTGCGACTTATAAAAAGTAAAATAAGAGAATTTTCTTTATGCTAACTTAACAAGGGGAGATTTAAAAAATAGTCCAAGTACTTAATCATAACATCACCAATTATTTTTAAGGGAAATGAATGCTTTAGAGACAACCAAGTAATGGAAACATGATACTAATTAACTTTCCAATTACATACAGTAAGCCTAGTTTTCTTACTCCAACACACATATCTAAACCAAGAATTTTAGATTTCTGTGATCATGGACAGAAGTTTATTATTAATGTGTTTTTCCTTTCCTCAGTCTCTTCTATGAAATAGAATGCAAGGCTCATGCTGCGACTATGCAATATTGTTCCCTGCAAGAAACGATTTTGTTCTGCCTCAGAGGCAGTATGTTTTTATGCTTAATTTTGCCCTGGGCAACCACAACGCTTGTTTATGTCCTTAAAATGCCTTTTAAAGAAATTGATTTCCATGAATCATCAATAAATCCTCCTTTTACAATCTAATTCTCTCAGTTATGAGTGGGGGAAAAATTTACATTTTCTTGCTCTATCATGTTTATTAATCATGATTAAGCAGTAACATTTAATCACATGCAGAGATATGTAAATATATCTTCATATTTCAGCATTACTTTAATTATATGCTTTTATTTAAAGTTTTGTCACTGACTTCAGATCAGTTTAGCTCTAAGTATAAAGAAATTACATTTACAGCATAAGAAAGTTATGCAACTGAATTTTTTCTTTTGAACAAATACAGAATAAAACAAAGCTGTCTTCAAGAGTGGGAGAAATGGTCAGCTCCAGTGACTGTGGGGAGAAAGAAATTAAAATCCACTGTCCATCATTAATGGCTGACAACATTGTTTTATTAATTTTCGTAGTGCACAAAATAGTGGGACAACAGAAAATGTGTATCTGGTAAATTATATAATAAAATCATCAAAATTTGCATTTTGAAGATAAATTAGAGAGGTACCTTGAAGTAAAGTTGCTCTTGTCCAAGTAGAAACAATTATTAGATATTTAGAAATACGAGAAAGTGTTGAACGACGAGGAAGTTCTACCTAAAAATTTTCCTTCTACTTAAAGGAAAGAAGAGAATCTGAACTAATTTAAAAAAGTAGCAATTTTTTTTTATTTTTAAATTGTGTTCATATTCATCTGGATATTAAACGTTTGCAAAGATATTTTACTGTTTTGTCGAAAATGTATATGCTATAAAAATTAAAGATATAACGACTGATGACTCACTTCTGAACATCCTACCAAGCGTTACTATTCTTTATTTACTAAAGAATATTTATTTACAAAAATACTTTATTTACAAAAATGACTTTGCCCTATCTAATGACTGACTTCTATGGGCATACCTTCAGCATTGTCATAACAAATAATTAGCTCTCCAAAAATTTAATTTCAAAAACCACACTCACTGACCACCATATTGCATGTTTCTAGGAAATGTTCTCCAGCATTTTGGCTTCAATAATATTTTAACTTCACCAAGATTTAAATCCCATTGATCTCCTAACTTTTCACAGGATTCCACCCAGGTATTCCCTCTTTCCTGTGTCTTTTAAAGGAAAAAGTTTAAATGAAAATTTGGTATACCTTTGTTTTCTAGTGAGTAGAGAATAATACCTAGAGTTGATCTCTTTCTTTCATGTAAAATATGCCCTTTTCTCAGAAGTAAACTTCCTTCTCAATTAGTGTTGATTAAAAAATATCCTAGGGAGCAGCCATCATTGTCTATACAAATCTATTACCATATAGCTTTCTATCCTTTTGTAGACATTTGTTTTCTAATAAGTAAATTACAGACTGATAAATTAAAGAGGTCACATATTTTTTCAGTCCATGTGTGTTTTATTTGGAATGTAAAACCAGCCAATACAAACAATTCCCAGTATCTTTTTTTTTTATTTTATTTTTATTCTTTGCCCAAGGGGTACAGGTCTGTGAATCATCAGGCTTACATCTTTCACAGCATTCACCAAAGCACAAACCCTCCCCAATGTCCATAACCCATCCACCCTATCCCTACCCTCCCACCCCCCAGTAACCCTCAGTTTGTTTTGTGAGATTAGGAGTCTCTTATGGTTTGTCTCCTTCCCCATCCCATCTTGTTTCATTATTTTTCCCTCCCTACCCCCCACGACCCCCCACCCTGCCCCTCAAGTTCCTCATATCAGAGAGATCATATGATAATTGTCTTTCTCTGATTGACTTATTTCGCTCAGCATAATACCCTCCAGTTCCATCCATGTCGTTGCAAATGGCAAGATTTCGTTTCTTTTGATAGCTGCATAATATTCCATTGTATATATATACCACATCTTCTTTATCCATTCATCTGTTGATGGACATCTAGGTTCTTTCCATAGTTTGGCTATTGTGGACATTGCTGCTATAAACATTCGGGTGCACGTGCCCCTGAGGATCACTACCTTTGTGTCTTTAGGATAAATACCCAGTAGTGCGATTGCTGGGTCGTAGGGTAGCTCCATTTTCAACTTTTTGAGGAATCTCCATACTGTTTTCCAGAGTGGCTGCACCAGCTTGCATTCCCACCAACAGTGTAGGAGGGTTCCCCTTTCTCCGCAACCTCGCCAACATCTGTCGTTTCCTGACTTGTTGAATTTAGCCATTCTGCCCAGTCAGTATCTAAATTGACAATAGATTTCCTATAAATGTTAATGGCATTATAAACACCCTGACAGTCTGAGAGTTTTTGAGAACATATCTTCAGTAAAAATGTCACTTTTGAGATAAAGATGTTTAGCTAAATATGTACAAATATGTAAAATGTGTTTTCTCACTAGTGTTCACTAAACTGTTATTTAATTTCCCTTCCATCAGGGCACAGATTAAGTTTCCTCTTGTAGAAGACCTTTAGTGTTTCATGGTGCCTCAAACCTAAAACTGTCTTCTCTAGGAACTCTGAGTGACCAGTTCCTTTCAGTGTTTTAGGTTTCAGATTAAATGTCACAATCCTAGAGAACTCAATCATTCATGCTACTTAAACTCCTCAAATTTCACATGTGTTATCAAATCACACATTCGGTTATTTTATAAAATAAATTACAATGCATATTTATATTTGTATTTCCACTTTTATTGCTTCTCTTCATTAGTAAAACATTTGTTCCCTTGAAGGTACACACACACACAAATGCTCAATCCATTAACCCATTATTTGAGGCTGTACCTCCAAGAATTATTTTAATATTAGTGAAAGAAATGTGATACTGAAATTCGCAGCAATTTTGTATTTCTACTTTAATCATATTTAAATGAAATATCCCTATCATTTATTATAAAACATCCTATATGTTCTATTTTAATGTAAAATTTTTAATGCATCGATATGTTTCCCCTCTTTGGGGATATGAGCTTCATGTTAATTTTTCTGTTGCTAGAACACAGATTACAAACTAAATATTACCAACTACTCCATAAAGATTTCATTTCAAAGTGTGCCCTGGCTTAACTTCGTACCTGGATTAGAATGATAACTTAATGGAAATTTAGTTCTACTCTCAGAAAAGTCACCAAAAGAAATTCCCTATCTCCCTCTTCCTTTAGCCCCCTCCAACTACTATTCTATTCTGTGCTTCTATGAGTTTGACTACTTTAGATTCTTCACATAAGTGAACTCATGCAGTATTTGTGCTTCTGTAACTGGCTTATTTCACATAGCATAATTTCCTCTGGGTTCATCTATTTTATCACATATAGAAGGACTCTTTTCTTTTTTAAGACTAACTACTATTCTTTATGTCACATTTTTTAATCCATTTACACATCAATGGACATTTAATTTGTTTCCATATATTGGCTACAATGAATAATCCTGTAATAAACAGGGCATATAGATATCTCTTCAAGATATTGATTTCAACTCTTTTGGATATATGCCCAGAAGTGGGACTGCTAAATCATATGATAGTTGTATCTTTGATTTTTTGAGGCACTTCCAAACTGGTTTCCATAGAGGCTGTACCATTTTAGATTCCCAATAACAATGTGCAGGGTTTCCAATTTCTCCACATCCTTGCCAACACCTGTTATATCTATATTGTTGTTGTTGTTTGATAACCGCCATTAAAGCAAGTGTGACATAATAGCTCATTGTGCTTTTGATTTGAATTTCACTGATGATTAAAGATGTTGGACATCTTTTCATATACCTGTTGGTTATTTCCTGTCTTTGCTGGAGAAAAGTTTATTCAAGTCCTTTGTACATTCCAAGGCAATCTTGAGAATGAACAAAGCTGGAAGTATCACATTCCTGATTTCAAAATTCAAAATATATTGCAATGCCACAATAATTAAAACAGCAAGATTCTGGCAAAAAAACCCAGATATACAGATATACATAATACAGATATACATAAAACCAGATATACAGACGAATGGAACAGAACAGAAAGCTCAGAAATACACCCATTCATACACAGTCAACTGACAGTCAACAAGGATTTCAAGAATATAACAAGGCCATAGGAAGTTCTTTTTAACAAGTGATCTTATGAAAACTAGATTATCGACATGTAAAAGAATTAAAATGGGCCCTTACCATACACCATGTGCAAAAATAACCCACAAATGATTTAAAGATTTAAACATGAGACCTGAGGGGCACTTAGGTGGCCCAGACTCATGGTTTAGGCTCAGGTCATGATCTCAGCATCATGAGATGGAGCCCTGCCTCAACTCTGCACTCAGGGTAGAGTCTGTTTAAGTTTCTCTCTCTCTCCCTCTACCCCTTTTCCCCCTC
>LNAC01000142.1:449017-657189 GCA_002007465.1 Ailurus styani | reverse complement strand
TTTCCCCCTCCCCCCCCCCCCGCCCCATGCTCTGTCTCTCTCTTTCTCAAATAAATGATCTTTAAAAAAATAAGTAAAATGGAAAAAAAATGATAAACATTAAGACCTGAAACTATAAAACTCCTGGAAGAAAACCCAGGAAAAATGTTTATGACCATTGTCCTGATGATGGTTATCTTGGATATGATACCAAAAGCACAAGCAACAAAAGCAAAACAAGTAGAGCTATATCAAACTAAAAGTTTCTCACAGTCAAGGCAATGATCAACAGAGTGAGAAAGAAACTTATAAAATCAGAGAACATATTTGCAAACCATATATCTGATAAAGAGTTAATATTCAAAATATATAAGGAACACTTACAACTTAACAGTAAAAACAAATAACTCTACCTCTTGATGACAGGAATTTCAAAATATCTCTGGTCATTTCAAAACCATTATACAAATATTTTCATATACATTCAGATACATATTCACATGTCATGCAATTTGGACTAAGTTTTCTTAGATTATATTATTTCTTCTGATGGTTTCTGGCAATAGTAGTATTTATTCTGAATTCTCTGAAGACAAGAAAAAGATGGATATGATGTAAGCTGTCTATTTTATGAGTATATTACATAAATATTCATTCTAACATACAACTTAATCTTGAATTAAGTATGTAGTGATATGAAAGTAATGAGTGAACAATTTTCTATCAAAATGATAGAAGAATACATTTAGTGACACAGAATGCAATCTTTGAAAAAGTTACTTATTTTATGATATTCTCCATCACATTATAGGCTTACTTTTTATGTGGAGAATAAACTTACATATGTCTTTCATGCACTGCTCAGGATTTTATTGGAACTACATATTCTGTCACCTTTATAAAAGTAACCTTAAACAGTAGAAAAATAACAGACTTTAGCATTTTTTTTAAATTTCTATTTTTAAATAGAAAACAAGTAAGCACAAAACAGACCTAACAAAACTTCACAGATACATTTGATATTTTTCCCTCAAAACTGAGACAACACTATGTCTAGGAAACATATTTCTAGATATGACAAAGGCTTTGACTCTCCAGGTTGACTACATAAAGGGATTAAGGTCTGAATCACTCTAGTGTCAACTCTGCTGGAGTTAGCTTTGCTGACATTAAATGAATTCGCACTATCAGGGCTTGAGCAAGGAAATCTGCCCTATTTGGTTTATAGAAAGTTTTTCATGTCCGCTGTCACATTAAGTTGTTCTGCAGTTTTTAAGCTTAACCATCTGCATTTACCTTGGAAATGGGATTATTTACTAAAAGTGAGGAAATAATTATATACATTTCATGCTTTCATATTTTTTTCTTTCTTCTAGAAAGGTGCCATATATGAGAAAACACTCTTAAGATACTGTTCATAAAACCTAACTACTGGGAAAGTGATGTCTTTGATAAAGGGTATAGCTTAATGTTTTTCTTCATTTATTTTTATCTCTAGCTTTTCTATATTTAAGTAGCTTTAATATTTGTAGCATTAGTTCTCAGGAACTAGCATTTTAACTGAATTTCATTGTCTTTATTTTCTTCTTGTACCTAATTTCAAAATACCATAATATTATACTACAGTTACTATGCTGTTAAAATAATGTCACAAAAAAATGCCTGATTTTATAACTGAAAATTACATCTATTTATTTTTAAATAGCATACTAAATTTTAATTTCCAATGATTTCCACACTGAGTCTTCCTTTTAATTTCACTCTCCGTGTAAGAAAATATTACTTAATTTAATACTAAATCCAACTTAGGTACTTCAGTTGATTTGAATGTTTTCAATTTGTTCTTTCCAGAGGCCACTGTTTTCTCTTTGCTAAGAATCATTCAGAAGGAAGGAAGGGAGGGAGGGAGGGAGAGAGGGAAGGGAAGGGAAGGGAAGGGAAGGGAGGAAGGAAGGAAGGAAGGAAGGAAAACAAAGGAAGAAAGAATCAATTTGCAACACTGAAGTGGAGTTTTTGAAGGTCCAAAGTGCAAAATACTTAGCGGCCTTGGTACCTGGTGCCCCCAACAGCAATTGTCTACTTGTGAATCAAGTGTAACTTCTATTCCCTGGCTTCTAAATTAAATAAAAAATTTAAAAAAATTTTTTTCAAGCTTTTTTTTTTTAACATATCTCCCCTCCCCCTCAAAATTAACAATGACTGAGCTGGAAGTTAGCAATATCATTACCACATCCTATAAGCTATATCACTTACAGGGTTTTGGGTTTGATGCTGTTGTTGTTGTTTTTCTATTTAGAAACTTGAATATGAGTTGCACACTGATAGCCAAATAAAATAATTGAATTCTTCAACTCAGGGTGATATTCGAGTAAGTCTCAGCATCTTGAACTATAATGATAGGTAGGTGACATGATGAAATATTTTAAGTGATAACAGAAAGTTGTTTCTAACTTATTTGAATACATAAATTGCTTTGAGTGGTGAGCAGTAAAGAAATTGCAGTTTGTCATGTTACTTTCCCAACATTTTAAATATTAACTGGTCTCATAAACTTTGTGAAGGAAATAATATATATTCCTTCTCTAATAAAACAAATTTGCAAGTCAATATAATACCTACATTTTTAGAAGTTGAAGATTTATCTTAGTAGAGAATCAATTTTAGAAAAAAATTACAAGATTTTTTTCTCATTAAGTGCATGCCTCATTAATAAAGCAACATGAATTTGGGAACATTTCTTTCCCTAGAAATAATATGTACCACTTATTTTGGGGATGCTGTGCATACTTGTAGAAATTTTACTCTGCATAATTACACTGGGCATGCATGTGAGCTTTATAAATTTAATTTTAATTATCCTGTCAGCACTGTAAATTAATCATTGTTACCTCAATTTTTTTAAATGGTGAAATTCGTGTCCAGAGTAAAAACATAACACCATCCTCTGAACCACCTTTAAGCCGAGGGCAAGTCTCTAGAGAAGGGCAAAGTTGTAAACTATTACCCCACAAGCACTGCAGCTGGAGGATAGGGACAATGGCAGACTGCTAATGGCATTATCTGGGAGGGAAACCTAAAGCCTTTACTACCAGAGAAAGCAAGCACACATTCACTCTGTCATCCCTTCTGTAATCTTAAGCAATATACCCACTCAACCAAAATTTATTGAGAACCAAGTATGGGTCAGCTACTATACTTAAAACCGTGATATACAAACTAAGAAATATGGTTTCTGCCCTGGAGGATTCTTCAGTGCAGTTGAGAAGCTAGAGTACACAGATAATTACAACAATGAACTGAAATACTGAAGTAGAGGAATCTGCAGATTTCTCTGGGGGCACAGAGAATATAGAAAACTTCATCTTCCAGTAGGTATATTTTCTCAGATCCTAATCCTGTAGTTTTCTGTTTTCCTCCATTAACCTTTAACTTGTTTCTTTATATATTTTAGCTGCCTAAATAAAGAGCCATCCCCTCTTTGCACAATGAATTACCATTTCTTTTAATTACAGTAGAGCACCGAACCACAAAATTTATCTCTTAAACACAACGCATGCATAGCTTAAAAACACAGTTCATTTTTTTCCTTAACTACTAGAAATGTTAATGTCTTTTCTAAAATATATTCCAATGTTCTTATGAACACTTTTTACAATATTTTAAAGTAACTATCTATGTTGTCAAAAACCATTAAGAATTTTTTCTTTTTTTATTGTTAGTCATCATTAAGAATTTATACATTTTATTTTCCAAGAAAAAATGGCATATTAGTCTACTATCCAAAGCCAAATGACAGTTAAAATATCTTCATTGTTGACATAAGAAGTGATATAATGGGTATTATGTTTCTTGATCAAATCTGCTGGTGTGTATACATATAATTTTAGAAATAACCATGCTTTTGTAGCCAACTGTGCTTCTTTTCTGTATTTCAAGTGATTATTTATGACAATACATAAATGAATCAGTGAACTTTGTAAACTAAGTGACATAAGGCAGCCCCAAACTATTCATACATATAATATCATCCCTGCTGTTTTTTTCTACATAGAAGATCTTAGAAATTAGAAGTTGGTAGTAAAATAAATATGAGGAATCATTTAAATAGTCCAGTCCTCTCTTAGATGTCACAGTGCACAATCTCTCCGATATCACAGTGCATACTTTGACAAAGGTCTAACATTTAACCTTAACCTTTATTTAGGAGACATTTGTTAAAATGAATTTAACATGGAACACTTTTTGACAAAATGTCTAATTAAACATTCTACAGAATCAGTGATCATAGGACAGTTTTTGGGATAAGCTATTCTAAAAGAATTTTCCTTTGTCTACTGTTTTTTTTTTAAAGATTTTATTAATTTATTTGACAGAGAGAGAGATTACAAGTAGGCAGAGAGGCAGGCAGAGAGAGAGGAGGAGGCAGGCTCCCCACTGAGCAGGGAGCCCGACGTGGGCCTTGATCCCAGGACCCTGAGACCAGGACCTGAGCCGAAGGCAGAGGCTTTAACCCACTGAGCCACCCACCATACTAATTTATATTTAAAAAAAAAAAAAACATAATTAGTACTGGAAAATACAACCAGGAAGCAAATCCAGTAATTTATATAGTGTCTATGTTCTTTAAATAAAGACATATTTTTTCATTTTAGTTTTTCATATTAGTTGAGATACTGCACAATGCATCTACAGTGCTAGCTGTGGGAATACACAAATAGAAGTGGAATACCTTCAATCAGTAGATCAAATCTGGCTTGCCACTAGGCCAAATCCAGTCACACCAATTTGTTCATTTGTTTACGATTGCTTTTGCTCAATGGTAGGAGTGAGTAGTTGCAATAGATCCCATATGGCCCATAAAATCAAAAGCCCTTTAGAAAAAAGTTTATTGATAGCTGATAGAGAATATTTAGGTATGACTTCTACCTTCAGGTTGGTTAACATCTATGAGTTTCCTCTAATAAACCCTAAGAGGGGGTTTAATATAAACCCTAAAAACTAAGAGGGGGCTTTCTTTTCATAATTTTGAGATTTGGAAAAAAAAAAAAGATTTTTAGTTAGAAATTGCATCCTAGTTAGTTGAACATGTTATTTTCATTCATGATTCACGTTGATGTACGCTCAGGCTGATGTATACCTGGAGATGTACATTCTTTATAATTAGGTATAAACAGATATTTCTAAACGCTTTTAACAACTCCAAATCAAAATATTAATGCCATCTCTGTATTTCTCTACCATTCTCAGATTACAAACTGTGCAACACTGATGATTATAAATATATGAACTTAAGAAACCATACCTATTTTGTGCCAACATCACCCAACACTACTGCTGCAGTTATCATATTTTATTATTTTTTTCTTTAAAAGAATATTCCCCAGACTAAATTGTAAAAATATTTATAGCAAGGATTGTGTTTTATTTTATTTTTATTTTTATTACCTAGTATAATCATAAAGACTCCATGAATACTTTTAGATAAATTAGTGGATATGTGATAGATTCTTTGCCTATGGATTAGTAATTAAAACTACTGACATGGCAGGTATAAATTTAAATAATCTAGATGTGAAAGATTTAGTATTATAATACCAATGCCCTCAGCCATTCATTTACATTTTAGTCAAATATATGGCAATCACTTTAGCATTATGTACCTAAAAACTGTATATAATTGCTCAGATTTGAAGAGGAAAGGATTTTGCTGAAATGTAAACATTTTCCTTTGCTATATGTTTGTTAAGAGATTCAATTTAAACATCTAAAAAAAATCTGAACAAATTCTTTTCCTTTTTTTCCACTGCCAGTTCCAAAAAAATTTAACTATGTTAACACAATAAAATAAATATGTGTTAAAATGAATTACTGGAATCAGAAAAATTTACTGGCATCATCCTATACTATGGAAAGAGCCAATCATCTGAAAAAAAAAAAACTTTGAGATAAAAATTGAATTTTTCTTTCAAACATCTCAATAGTTTCAAATGACCAAAGGGGAAAAAGAATCTTATAAGACCATGACAATTTAAGGAATGTGTAATTTAAATTAATATGATAATACATACTTAATGTTATTTTCTATACTATGTTACAAAGTAAAATAGAATGTAGCTAAATGAAAAGTTAGACTTTTAGATTTTAGGTTTCATAAAATAAAATAATCAGGTATCTAGTTTTCACTTTTGAAAAATTAAATATTTCTCACTATTACTTAATAATTAAAATTGAGCTAAATAAGAAAAACAGGTGAATACTGGGTTCCCAAATCAAAAAAATATTCACAAAGGAAACACCACAGAAAGTTTCCTGCATGCCAGGAGAACAAATTTCTCCTAATATTTAAAGTTATTAACATAAAAGGACATTTAAGGAAAGGACTATAGAGAGTGTGCTATTTCTATGTTTTACCTCAAAATTGGGTATCTTGAAAATATACCTGGACATTATTCTCCACTCAGAAAATGTTAACTTACTTACCATTTTTTTTAAGACCTGACATAAGACAATAATCTATCTAGGAGTTACTGTATTACAGAATTTATTTCTCTTGTTGAAAACATCACCTTTGAAGGTGTATTTTGGGCTGTGTCAGATACAGGGCTAGGTATAGCAAACAGATCCAAAGGTGAACAAGACTGTTACTGCCTTAAAAAAGCTCACCATAAACTGGGGATAAAACAAAATAAAAACATCATTCTGGAAATATTTGCTAAATTTTATATAACATCGTCTTGCTTTTTATCACTATCAAAATAACTCTCCACATAATCTTTATCAAATTTTACACTGCAATATTCCTTATGACTTCTTTCAACTCTAATTAAATAAACATCAGTGTAATTGTCTTCCTTACAAGACTCTTCACTATTGCCTTCTGCTTTTGTCCCTACTTAAAACAGGGACAAAGCCTATTTGTTCATTGATGTAGTCTGTACTATACAATGCTTAGCACAATACTAAGAACTGTCCAAGAACTAAATCTGAGACACACAATCATCTTCACACAAATAATTTATAGCCCCTTTCTCACTTCAGAGCCTCATGTCCAAATTCCCACTTTCATCTTTGTAAATATAATTAAACAGTACAACTCTAATATCTCACCTCTTTTTACGATGTTGTCTTATCTGTTACCTCTACATATTATAAAATTCATCTGTATGTTAAGTATATCACTGGTTATTTCTACCTTTACTATTACTGACAAAAAGTGAGCAATAATTCTTACTATTGTTTACCTGCATGAAAATTCTTTGGCTTTTTTTTCTTTCTGGTTGCTTTCAAGATTTTAATTGATTTTTTGACTAACTTCCCTCAACGTACCTGGTGATTATATTTACACCGTTTGTGGTTTGCTCCGCTACTGTAACCTAAATGTAGTTTTCATAGAATTTTAAAGGTTTTAGCTGTTTATTTTCCAAAATGTTTTCTCTGTCCCAATATGTTATTTGGTATTGCCCCAGGGAATAGGTCCTTGACACTGCTCACTTTCCTTCAATCATTATCCTTATGTTTTTCAAATTGATAATTTCTACAGCTCTGTCCTCAACTACTGGCTTTTTTTTGGTCATCTATAATTTTAGTTAATTCTAGATTTATTTTCTATTGATTATTATCATCTCCATTTTATGAGAAGATTAGCATTCATAATTAATTCAGATATTTTTCCTTTAGTTATTTATAATAGATGCCTTAAATGTGTATTTGCTTAGTCTAATCCCTGTATCATTTCAGGTTTGATTTTTAACGATTGCTTTTCCATGTCTATGGATTACATATATACTTTTGTTTCTTTGTATGATCATTGATGGGGAAGTAAAAGCTTTATTGAGTTAAATTTAACATACCATATAATTAAACCATTTACTTAAAATGAACAAGGCAGTCGTTTTACTATATTCACAGTTAAGCCATCACCATAATCAATTTAAGAATATTTTCATCACCCCTAAAAGAAACCATGCACCCTTTAGCAGTCATTTTGTTTTCCTCCACTCATCTACTTTTATTCTCTGTAGATTTTCCTATTGTACACATTTAATAAAATAAAAATTAAAAAAAAATACATCTCTTCTGACTGGCTTTTTTCCATTCTTGTTGTAGTATGGAACAATACTTCATTTTGGGGGGGGGTGCTTAAAAAAGGAGGTATTCTTTATTTTGCCAAATGAAGCTATTAAATTTATCCCAAATCTCTATTATATACATGTTAATTTTATAAAGACATTTTCACACACACACACACAGTTAGAATATCATCCATAATAAAGGGTTGCTACATTTTTCTTAAGTTTAGCTCCATGAAAAGCAATACTTCTTACTGTGGGCCATTAAAAAATTCTGGTGACATTGGGAAAACTCGTGACCCTTCCAACCCTGTGGGGTTCCCTGTTCTTCATCTGTAAAAGGCAAAGTGGACCAGAGGACTCGCCCTTTTCTCGGTTCATATATATATATATATATATATATATGTATATATATATATATATGTATATATATATATATATATATTTATATATACATCCATCATGTGTCTGGCACTACGCTCAGCATTATGGCTCTTAACAAATCTATAATTGTATAGTCCTGGAGCAGTAAATTCATATTTACTAGTTGTGTTAAATTCCAGACAGTAGACTAGGCTGGGATTGCAGAGAAAGTTGAGGAGGAAATGCTGTAGAGAGGCGGATGCGCATGCGGGTGTGCGAGGGCTAAGTCCCAGCGTTTTAGGGTCGGGCTTCCCGAAAGAGGCAGCATTTCATTGGAAGGGTTTGCCAGCCAGGGTAAGCGGCGGGCAAGCCCACACTGGACACCAGGCACCCACGTGGTGGTCACACGCTAAGGTTAGGGAATCATACCTTTGAGATGAGTTTGCCGCCAGGACTTCTCTGCAGACAACCGAAGCGAGCCCCACTGGGTCGCAAGGAGGACAAGCGAGACAGGCCGGAAGAAGAGATTTCAGCAAAAGTCTAAGACGCAAGGGGCCCCACCGGACGGGGAGGGACCAGATGGCAGGCCTTTTGCGGCTGAAATACTTATAAAAGTCACCGTCAATGCCTCCACAAAGTCCACGAAGATCTGACTTCTTTTCCTTGCAGTTCGGGCCCGTCTCTTCACACCATCCTGGCCGTCAGCCCTCCCTCGTGGCTCCCTCTCCAGGGCAGGGGGTGTCAGGGAGGCTCAGAACGAGCGTGGGCCGGGGGGAGCTCTGCCGCCGCCCGCAGAAGCGCGGGCCCATCGCACATGCCGGACTTCTTCCCGTGCGATCTCCCCGGACTTCCCGCGCGATCTCCCGCCGGCTCCTGAGGCAGGGAAGGTGAGAGCGAGGAGCCGGGCCGGCGCTCCTTTCTGTGAACAACGCTGCTTTTCACAGGTACTCAAGTTTCTTCGTTCGTCTGTTTGTGGAAGTTTGGGTCGTTTCCGCTTTGGGACGGTTATTGCGATGATTCTGTTTAGGAGCCTTCGTGTGTAAGTTTCAGGGAATTTACGTTTTATTTCTCTTAGGTAGATTCCCAGGAGTGGTATTGCTGGATTATGGTAACTACATGTTTAATTTTTTTTTAAAGATTTTATTTATTTATTTGACAGAGAGAGAGATCACAAGTAGGCAGAGAGGCAGGCAGAGAGAGGAAGAAGCAGGCTGCCTGCTGAGCAGAATCCCAGGACCCTGAGATCATGACCTGAGCCGAAGGCAGAGGCTTTAACCCACTGAGCTACCCAGGCGCCCCTGTTTAATTTTTGAGACACTGCCAAACCCTTTGTCAAAGGGACTGCAAAGGAATTACGGTACATTCCTACCAGCCTTGTAGGAGGGTTTCAGTTTCTCCATGTCTTCACTTGTTATCTGTCCTTCTTATAAAATAGCCATCCTCGTAGTTGTTTGGTTGTGTCTCATTGTGGTCTCAGTTTGCATTTGCTGGCTAATGATGATGAGCATCTTTTTTTTTTTTTAATTTTTATTGGCCTTTCGTATATCTCTTTTTGCGAAATGTTTATTTAGAGCCATTGTTTATTTTTTAAAGGAGTATTTTGTCTTTTTATTAAGTCGTAAGAGTTCTATATATATTCTGGATACAAGTTTCTTATCAGAAACAGGATTTATAGAGGTGCGTGGGTGGCTCAGTATGTTAAGCGCCTGCCTTTGGCTCAGGTCGTGATCCCAGGGTCCTGGGGTAGGGCCCCAGGTAAGGCTCCCTGCTTAGTGGGAAGTCGGCTTCTCCCTTTCCCTCACTCTCTGCCCCTCCCCCACTATGCTTCTCACTCATTCTCTCTCAATAAATAAATAAATAAAATGTTTTTTTAAAAAGGAAATATGATTTATAAACATATTCTCATTCAGTGGATCATCTTTTCACTTTCTTGATGTGTTTTTTTGAAAGCGCCGAAGTGTTTAATTTTGATGAAGTACAACAGATTTTTTTTTTGTGTTTTGGTGTCATATCTAAGAAACCATTGCCTACTTCAGGGTCATAAATACGTGCACTTCTGTTTTCTCTTAAAGTGTTATGTGACTTTAGTTAATATTTAGGTCTTTGATCCATTCTTAGCTAATTTTTGTATTTGACGTGAGGGTAGGAGTCCAACTTCATTGTTTTCCATGTAGCTATCTATCTAGTTGTCCCAGCATTATTTGTTTTTGTTTTTTTAAGATTTTATTTATTTATTTGACACAGAGAGATTACAAGTAGGCAGAAAGGCAGGCAGAGAGAAGCAGATCCCTGCCGAGCAGAGAGCCCGATGCGGGCCTCGATCCCAAGACCCTGAGATCATGACCTGAGCCAAAGGCAGAGGCTTTAACCCACTGAGCCACCCAGGTGCCCCCAGCATTATTTGTTGAAAAGACTGTTCTTTCCCCACTGAGTCAATCATCTTGGCTCCTTTGTTGATAGTTGTTTTCTGGATATTATGGATACTATCTTATAAAAATGCAGAATTCTGTTACATTTTTCTAATTTTTTTTAAGCTGGCAGTTTAGTTATTGATGGATCCTTTGAGTTTATTTAGACTCGTTTTCATACTTTATTGATGTAGACCCAAGGGAAGCCCAAGGTGTTTCCTAGACCCACTCAGTTATCAATACTCAAATTTCATAACCTTTTCTAAGGATTTTCTTCAGGACCTCGTTTCACCTTTGATAGGATGTGATTCTTATTCTGAGGCCTTTCTGACATCTCAGCTACATGTTAAGGTGATCTCTCTAATTGGCTCGATGTCCCCGGATGCTGCTTTTTTGCAACTTCCCCATGACCAGCACTGCTCTGTTGCTGCTCAACCCTGCAGAAGTTGATTATCTGTTAAGATTTGGGGGCCTCATTTTGTGTAAGTATTTTTCTAGCCCTTGTACACAGACAGAAGTCTTAGCCTGACCTGTACACCTTCCGTTCTGCAAAGTGCTGCTCTCTATCATGCTTAACCCCACAGATTCCAGCCACTTCATCCGCCCTCAAACTCTAATTACTCTCTGTTTTGTGGGATTTCATTCTCTGTTAGATTCCCAGCTCTGAGCTATGGTTGAATGGGAAATTATCCATAGATAAGTAGCTGGGAATTTATGTGACATTCAGACTCTTGAGTTTCCCTTTATAGAGGTATCAGAACCTTGTGCTGCCTGTTCCCATTGCGTGAAAACAGTTCTCTCCCCTTAGTGTTTATAGTGGGAGAGCTAGTCTGGATACCAGTTACACCAGTATGGCTATTTGATTTAGACTTTTTTTAAAAAAAGTTGTTTACAGTGGGAATATATTTGTTTCATTTCCGTAATTACTTAGAGTCACAAAATGATATTACTTATCCAGAATATTCATTCCATGAGTCATTTTGATAAATGTTGAATTCCTCTACCATATGTTTAGCATCCTGGAATTTTTTATAATTCTGCATTGAAAAGAGATGTTAGTACATTTTGTAAAATTCTAAGAGAGGCTGATCATTCTAAAATGGACTTAAAAATTAGAGGATACATATTTCAATAACAAAAACCCAAGAAAACTTGAAAAAAAGTCTGCTGTAAATTAGCTGAATTATTTGATTGCAATTCAAATTACTAGAAATCACTTAGTAAAGAGTACAAATAATACTGTTACAAGAATGATAAGGGGGAAATTATTCTAAAGAAGTGGAATTCTCAGCTGGAGGAGATAATTAGGTAATGAATGGTTAATTGGTAGAGTAGCAAGTTGGTGTGTAGGTATATTAAAGTAGATTAAAAAGTCTCAGGAGAGACAAAGCCAGGGAGAAAGCAATTTAGCATATTAACCAGTATTCTTCCTCCACAATTCTTAGACATATGTAATAGCCTAAGATATAAGGGAGAAAACTGATATCTCTCATTTATTCACTGAATGGTGAAAATATGGCATTGAGAAATTAATTAAGTAGCTATTTAATTTAACTTGACTCTCAACTCATTAATGCATAACATTACAACTGTTAAAGTAAAAAACTAGCACACTGAAGTAAAAAACAACTTAACACTGAACAGAATAGAATCACTCAAGACAGGCAACCAGAAGATTCCCAAAACTAAACACATATAATCCACTAAACACTCTAGGGCCACTACTACTCTCACCATGTATTATACTACAGGGTATTGTTTAGAAGAATACAAAACATGCCCCTTTCCAGTAACTCTTTTGTGTAGTATGTTCTTATTTATGAGTCACAATAAATGGCCAAGTCGTTTGAAACTCTGCTTCCTGAGAAATGATCTGTGATCTCCCACAGACTTTAGTTCCTCGGAACTGTCTTTCAGTTGGAAGTATTCATGGTCAGATCTCTACACCTTCTCTAAAAAATGACAGCCTATTTGTAGGGTTATCAGAAAAAATACAAAATTCCAGTTGAATTGTATTTTAGATAAACAACTTTTGGGGGAAGGCTATTAAGTGTGTCCTAAATATTAATATAGGAGATACTTATACTATAAATTATTCATCATTCACTGTTTATCTGAAGTTCAAATTTCACTGGATGTTCTGTATTTTATTTGCTAAATCTAGGAAACCTACCTATTGAATAAACGCTTGCTGGTTTGGAAGGCAGCAACCTGGAAGCTAAGACTGTAGGCTTAAAGTCTGTGCATAGATTCTTGTACAAGAACTACCCCCAAACATATAGTAATAGATTAACCTTCGTGGCTTTGATTAATTTCTTCAACTTTAGGAGGGGATGATTATAGTATCTGTTTAATTTCTTATTGAAGGAGTTAAAAGGGTTAAAGAAAGTGACTTGATAGCAATGCTAAGACCTCATAAATAGTAAGCCCTCAAAAAATGTAAGTTATTTTTCATTCAAAGACACTTAGAGAATAGATAGAGAGATATATACATATCTATCTTTCCAGTATCCAAAGAGTGTTTTCTCATATTACTTCTTTATTAAGATATTAAAGCTTTCTTTTTCCATTATAACATCCCATTCAAAACTTTGTTAATACTCTTAATACTTACAAACAATTTTAGCGATTTGAGTCACATAACATTTTCAAAACTGTGAAGGTAAATGAACTAGATCAGTATTTTATTTCTAGTCCATGTAGGTTCATTGAAGTATTAGTATATACATCACTGTGTAACTTACAAATTTAAAACAAGTATTATTCAATATAGGTCACAGATGTATTAGAATACTAGTCTCATCTTATTATGTTGCTTTCAAGTCTGATATATAGTTGCTTTCAAAGTGGAGAACTAAATATAGTGAATAATGGAATGTAAAAATGAGCATTTGACTTTTCAGAATCTGCAATGAGAAGTGGAAAAAAAGTTAGAAATAGTTTGCAGCTAGTCAACATCATCTGCCATAACCCCCTATTTCTGCAACCCCCTCACATGCAGTCCTCATAATCTTGTCCTCATTTGTGACTCCTCCTGCTTCCTCATTCTTTACTCCTATGATTCTTTTTTAATTGACTTGTTCAATTAAGTTCACACTCCTATTGCTACACTCCTATTGCTATAATGATTAGGAGAATTCTAAAATGAGTTGATTTTCTCCCCTCAGTTATCCACATCTTTGCGTAATCCCTTCCCCTTGAGTATGAACAGAAGATGTGATTTGCTTCTGATAGGACATAGCAAAAGTCAAAGAATTTTGGAGATGTGATGTAGTCTCCCCCTTATCTGCAGGGGATATGTTCCTAGGTTCCCAGTGGACACCTAAGACTGCACATAGTACACAACTCTGTATATGCTGGGTTTTTTTTCTGTACATTCATGCCTGTGATAAAGTTTAATTTACTAATTGACACAGTAAGAAATTAATAATAACTAATAAAATTGAAAAATTATAATAATAAAGTATTATAAAAGTTATGTGAATGTGATCTCTCCTTCTCAGAATATTGTACAGTACCCACCCTTCTTCTCATGATGTTGTAAGATGATAAGATGCCTACATCATGAGGGCGCCTGGGTGGCTCAGTGGGTTAAAGCCTGTGCCTTCAGCTCAGGTCATGATCTCAGGGTCCTGGGATCGAGACCCGCATTGGGTTCTCTGCTCAGCAGGGAGCCTGCTTCCTCCTCTCTCTCTGCCTGCCTGTCTGCCTACTTGTAATCTCTCTCTCTCTGTGTCAAATAAATAAATAAAATCTTTTAAAAAAAAAAGATGCCTACATGATGAGATAAAGTGAGGTGAATGATGTAGGCATTGTGATGTCATATCAGGCTATGATGACCTCATGACTGATCAGAAGAAGATCATCTGCTTTCAGACCACCTTTGACTATGGGTAACTAAAACTATAGAAAGGGTGATCACTGATGAGGGGAAACTACTATCAATAAAGTCCCTACTCAGTTGGTTTTCAGGTTTTCAAAAGTGATATTTTGGGGGGATGGGGTCCAGGCATTATCTGAAAGAATAGTCAAAGCTGGAAAGATGCTTTCCTGCCGGCCTTGAAGAAACAAATATCACTGTAGTGAACTCCCCTTCGGGAGGGGGAACTCTAGGAGGTGAGCATCTCAGTCTTATCACTAAAAAGAACTGATTTCTGCTAACAAAGTGAGGTAAGTAAGTAAAGGATCCCAAACTCTAGATGAGAATCCAGTCCAGACAATGTCTTGATTTCAGTCTTGTGAAACTGAGCAAAAGAACTGGCCTGTTAAGCTGTATCTGGATTTTTGACCCAAGGAAAATGAGATAATAAATGTGTATTGTATTAAGCCACTAAATTTATGGTTGTTTGTTATGTAGCTTAGAAAACTAATAGAACTGGGGCACCTGGGTGGCTCAGTCAGTTAAGGGTATGCTTTTGGCTCAGGTCATGGTCCCGGAGTCCTGGGGTTGAGCCCTGCATCCATCTGCCTGTTCAGTGGGGAAGCTGCTTCTCCTTCTCCCTGCTTGTGCTCACTTTCTCTCTTTCTCTCGCTCTCTGTCAAATAAATGAATAAGATCTTAAAAAAAAGAAAGAAAGAAAACTAATACGACCTTTTAGTGCAGTGCAGAAATAGTTATCCTTTCAATTTTGCACATAACTCTTTTAATTTAGACTAAACCCTGTATGTTTTACCTCTTTCCTAAAAGACATTGAGTTAGGTACAATATAGATAAACAGAAAAGTATATTTAATTCTTAATTTTCTCTTACATCTATAATTTTTCTACAGACTACATTATAAACATTCAGAGTGTTTACCATTATTTGTATCCAAGATCACCTATCATTTGACTAAGCTCATGGTATTCAAAAAACATTTGTTGATTATTGAAACAAAAAAAGAGAAAGCTCAATTGATTTTGCATTTCATAAATACATAAGTGTAACAGTGATAAATAAAATAAGATAAAGTAATTGGGAATTTTGTAATGCTAATTAACTTAAATAAAGTAAAATATCTTTTTCTGAAACGTTTCACAACTTCATGTAAATATTTGTACAAATCCTTTTCTCAGAAAATTTTTATTTAATTTAAATATATTTTATATATTTTCATATTAAGTTCATTTTGTTCTTTCTTACTTAGTTTCTACTTTAATAATTAGAATTATGTTCTTTTTAAAATTTTGATCAAAAAATTTTGAAATATAACATTCAGATATTTTATATGTAACAATATTTTTATCTATATTACTCTGATACACTTCTTGTTAATATAATATAAATATTATAAAAATAGAGTCAATATGAGCTTTTGGAAATCTTTAAAGTCTAACTGCAATTGCAATATAAATGGAGTATTTTGAAATTTAATTAGCATAGTTGTTTTTAGTCAAATTGATATTTGTCTTTGGGGCTGAATATAAAGTTCATATGTAAAAATATGGGGCGCCTGTGTGGCACAGTCAATTAAGTGTCCAGCTCTTGGTTTCGACCTCAGGTCCTCATCTCAGGGTCTTGAGATCAAGCCCCACATTGGGCTCTGAACTCAACAAGGTGCCTGCTTGAGATTTTCCCTCTCCCTCTGCCCCTCCCACTTATGTGCACTCTCAGTCTCTATCTAAAGTAAATAAATAAATCTTTTAAAAAAGTAAAGTTCATATGTAAAATTTTTAGATCTTAATACTTAAGAATTTGATAATTTAAAATTCATGCTTAAGAAAAGTAATATGTCACTGTAGTCATTGTTTTGGTTAGGCTGTTAACATGAAGTATCTAATAACAGTACTAATAACTCATGTGTAACTAATAGCTCATGTGGAAATGAGATTTGAATTTTAAGTGTATTATTAGAACCTATAGACAGATAATTATGTGAACTAGTGAGAAGTTTAGGAGAGTAGAGATTAACAGAAAACTGTAAAAATAAATTTTCATTTTATACACATGTTTATGTAAAATTGGCCTTAGGTATAAATATAAAGATATAGAAAAGTGAATGTAACACTAAGCTAGTTTGGAAAGAATTAAATCATCTACTTAGTTCTGTCATCCTATAGCTAATTTAAACTAAACACGTTTACACATTTCTGACTTTAGCCTTCAAAGTTCAATAATATAAACTCTAGTTGCATTCTGGCAATTATTTCCTAGGAATTTAAGGAAAAAAGCTTTTGAATTCTTGCTGGAATGCTGTTTATATATTAACTAGCTCAACATGTAATGTGATTAAACCAGTGAGTCTACAAATCAGTCTCAGGGGAAGAACATACTTTGAACATCTGTGAAATTATTTTTCAATCATTTTAAATTTTATTTAAAATTAAATAGGGTGTCTTGAGAGTCCCCATTATTCTCATTATTTATTCCTATTGCTATCTCAGTCTGCATGTGAAGGCCATGATTCTCATTTGGTTGTTAATTTCAATTTGAGATGTCAGGATCAGACAAAATTCAGTGCATCTAAAGCCAGTTCACTCTTCCTGTGAAATGGAACAATTCTCCTGAATGTCTGATTTATGTGCTTTGCCATTACCCAGGATCAAATATAATTTCTGTTGTATTCTTCATTGCAACCTATCATCAGTTGGTAATGACTTGTCAATTCTTCCCTCACACTGTCTGTTGCATCTGTTTGCCTTATTTGCTTCACAATACACACATAAAGACACACACACAATTACCAATCTTCTGCTCTGAGTAACCATTAAGTTTAAATGATTTAGAAGCTTTCTAATTGCCTTTAACTCTCCCCTATAATTTATCCTGCTTGTAACTATCAAATTAATCTGATAAGGTAAGGTTTTCCTTATGTTATTCCCTTACTCAAATGAAAGCAATGGTATTTGTCTTACTTAAAATTGACCATTTTTACAGCATAAGCCCAGCATCCTTCCTATCTATATTTTTCTAATCTATATACTTATTTGTTAATCATCCCATTTGTTCTCTTTTTATTGCAAATTTTGAGCTTTAGATTGGCTTTTTAACCTGAGCGGTCATGAATGGAATTTCAGCATTTAGTTTTAGAAACTGAACCCTACTAATCACTACTAGAGGAAATCTTAAGACACAGAGGAGGGAACACCAGTTTTTTCCATACAACTGAGGAAAACAATTACTATCCTCTTATCATAAAAGCATCTCCCCCAAATGGAAAAAAGACAGTCTCTTCAACAAATGGTATTGGGAAAACTAGACTGCTATGTGTAAAAGAATAAAACTGGACTACTTTCTTATACTATACACAAAAATAAACTCAAAATGGTTTAAAGACCTAAATGTGAGACCTGAAGCCATAAAAATTCTAAAGGAGAAGAGCATAGAAGTTTGACATAAGCCATAGCAACTTCTTCTGGGTATGTTTCCTGAGGCAAGGGAAACCTACCAGACATGCTTTCTGAGGCAAGAGAAACAAAAGCTAAATTAAATTACTAGGACTACATCAAAATACAAAACTTCTGCACAGTGAAGGAAACAATCATCAAAACTAAAAGACAGCCTACTGAATGAGAAAAGATATTTGCCAATGATGTACCTGATAAAGTGCTAGTATCCAAATATATAAAGAACTTCTACAACTCAACACCAAAACCAAACAATCCAATTAAAAAATGGGCAGAGGACATAAACAGATATTTCCCCAAAGAAGACACACAGATGGCCAGAAGACAAAAAGATATTCAACAAACTCATCATCAGGGAAATGCAAACAAAACCACAATGAGATATTGCCTCACGGCTGTCAGAATGGCTGAGAAAAAAAACACAGGAAATCAATGTTAGTGAAGATGTGGAGAAAAAGTAACCATCATGTACTGTTGGTGTGAATTCAAACTGGTGCAACCACTGTGAAAAACAGCATAGAGGTGCCTAAAAAAATTAAAAACAGGACTACCATGTGATCCAGCAATTCCATCACTGGACATTTACCCAAAGAATATGAAAACACTACTTCAAAAAGATACATGTACTCATGTGTTTATTACAGCATTATTTACAATACCCAAATTATGGAAGTAGCCCAATTGTCCATGGATAGGTGAGAGAATAAAGAAGAGGTGATACACACACACACACACATATAAATATATACGCATATGTGTATATATATCTACACACACACAATGGAATATTATTTAACTATAAAAATGATATTTTGCCATTTGCAAAAATAAGGATCTAGAGAGTATAATGCTAAATGAAATAAGTCAATCAGTGAAAGACAAATGCCCTATGATTTCACTCATGTGGAATTTAAAAAAGAAAACATGAACAAATTAAAAAGAGCAAAAAATACACTCTTAACTATAGACAACAAACTGAAGGTTGCCAGAGGGAAGGTGAGAAGGAGAGTGGGTGATATAGGTGAAGGGGATTAAGATCATTTCTTTTAGACTTTGAGTGTGATTCCATTTATCTGAAGTTCAAAAAGAGGCAAAATTAACCTATAGATTTCGAAGCAAGGATAATGGTTACCCTTGGCAGAGTGATAATAGTTACTAGATGTGACTTGAAGTGTGTTGTTAGCCGCAATTTCATAAAGCTGATTATTGTTTCCTTTGAGCTCATCTACTCTTTCATCAATTGGTGACCCTTCACACTCTCTGGATTTCATGTGCTCAGATCAGGTGTTAGAATAGGGCACTTCAGAAGAGAAATATTCCCAGATATTCAGAATTAAAAACAAAAGACAAACAAAAAACACAAGCACATGCAATTCTTCTCTTTTGTCCTGTTCTTTCACATGGTCATCCAGACATGCACAGATTAATTCCACTAATGTGTATGATTGTATACCTACTATTTAAAAAGCACTGAACACAGTACCTGGAAGACAAAGAAGTAAACTCTCTGCATTCCTAGTCTTGTTTTTTGTTTTTTGGGTTTTTTTTTTAGATTTTATTTATTTATTTGACAGAGAGAGACACACAGCAAGAGAGGGAACGCATGCAGGGGGAGTGCAAGAGGGAAAAGCAGGCTTCTTGCTGAGCCCGGAGCCACATGCGGGGCTTGATCTCACGACCCTGGAATCATGACCCAAACCAAAGGCAGATGCTTAATGACTGAGCCACCCAGGCAGTCCCCTAATCTTGTTTTATATGTGATCCTAATGAAGTACAAAATCATATAAACTAATAGCAACTTAGTATATTAAATACTGTGATAGAGATATGCATAAAGTTATATAAGAACAAGAGAACTCTGCTGAAAAATCCTCATACTGAGATAATATTTGAAATGGTGACTGACTTCATAGGAAGACAGGTTTAAGACAAGAGAGGTTTAAACATGAGAGGTTTAAGACACAACCACCTGTTAAAACCTTGGAATGTTCTCAGAGCCCCTGAACTGCATTGCATGATGGCATACAGGTTGAAATAAGAGGCAGGAGTGCAAGATGAGTTTGGAAAGTTAGGAGACTATGAATTTTGCATCCTAAGGCTAGCAAGGCCAGAGGTAAAATATTCGTTCATTTTCATTGTAAACTAAAAAGTGTGTCATCCCAATTTAATGTGACTTGTCATAGGATACACAGATAAAAAATCATCCTCTTAAATAAAAGATGATCTCTGAATGTCTTGTTCAAATTTAACTCAAAACTTGGTGTATTCTAATGTTGTAATAGAAGCTAAGAATATAAATTAATAAATCATAACCCCTCACAATTTAGTAAGAGAAACAAAACTAATCACTGTACAACATATCATTTGTTTCATCATAAATTATTGTGAAGTTAGAATAAGAAGATAAAAAAAGAGGAACAAAAAATACATGTGGAAAAGTATAAAAATAAGTTGATGTATTGAATAATGGGAAAAGAGAAAATTAAGGAGAGAAAGTATGCTTATGCATAAAATTTAGCACTGTTTAAAAAAGACACAAAATTTGAGATGTTGGGAATTAAGGAGTATTTCTTAGTTACAAAAGTGGATTGCAATGACATTATGATTTTTGGAGTTTGATTTAAATCAAGTCCTTAATTTCTAGTGCCACTAAAGAAAGATCATTATAGGACAAAGAAATAGGTAGAGGGACAAAGATGGTGCGTTTCAACATAAATAACTTCCATAATGGAGTCCTCAACCTGCTTCCTATCCAAAGTCTGGGGTCAGAATGCACTTTTGATGTTCTCATTCTTTCTCTGCCTCACTGACAAAAGCAGTATTTTATATAGAGCAGCCCCCTCGTCTGAGTCTCGTAGTGAGAACATTACATATCACAGTCTTAACCCACTGAACACAGACATGTATAATCAGCAAAAGTACTCTTGTTTTAAATTCCTAATAATTTGGTATTTCTTTTGTTATAATACAGTTCATTCAAAACTGATTTATCCATTAAGCATGGTAAACACAGGGCTTAAGGCCCATCGTAGTTTGGGGACCCCAAAAAATGTTTTAATTCCTTTAAAATCAGAAGAAAATTGGGTGCCTGGTGGCTTAGTCGGTTAAGCATCTGCCTTCAGTTCAGGTCATGATCTCAGGGTCCTGGGATTGAGCCCCACATGGGGCTCCCTGCTCAGTGAGAAGCCTGCTTCCCCCTCTCCCTCTGTTGCTTCCCCTGTTTCTGCTCTCATTCTTTCTCAAATAAATAAATAAAATCTTAAAATAATAAAACCAGAAGAAAGTTAATATAATCAAGTCTGTACTATACTCATCTTTATCTCTCTCACTCTTTCTCACTCTGTTTTTCTTCTGAAGGAAGGAACCACGGAAGTCCTAGGATCCATGAAAGTCATAATATGGCCCTGAGTCTTCTCTGAGTAACACATAAATTGATACCAAGAAGTTGGGTGTGGATCATAACACAAACATAAAATAAGCAGAGAACTGGTTTAGGTGTCAAGTCTTGAGGTGAAGAGGAAATTATAGAAATAAAGAAAGTTTATTTATATTACATAGTTATAAAAACCTTTAGTAAAAACTGACACGATAATATGGAGGGTAATTTATGAACTTAATAAACCATAGTATTAATTTTTAATGACTGTATTCGGCAAATTATTAGGGGAAATTAACTTAGATAATGCTAGTTCTGTTTGTAGCAAAACATAAATGAAGTAGAGGTAGAATGAGGGGAGAGAGAGAAAATAACACCTAACACAAACAATAAATCAAAGAACTATGTATCGAGAAGAATGTTGGTGGGTAGGTATGGCTATTAGTACGTACGCCTGAGTCTTAGTATTGGATATTTACAAATGCCTTTAGATATTCTAACACATAAAAACAACTTGGCAAATTCTAAGATTATATTTATTTTCTTATAAAGTTTTGTAGATGTTTCCTGCTGTCTTCTGATACATAGGATTTTAGAATGGCAATTTGATAGTAGGTATATGGGTTTGGTTTGGTTTTGCTTTCTGTTGTTTGATGTGTGTATTGTTTTATTTGATGCCTTGGTTCACTGTCCAGGATACTATAGGATTCTTTCTTTAATCATACAGTCCAGTAAGTTCACCACAACATTTTAATTTTGTAGATAACTTCCTCCCTTCATTCCTTTATAACAGAACCTAGAATTAGAAGGTCTTTTGTTTTGTAAATTTTGTCTTTATTTCAGGATTTTTTTCTGTTTATTATTTGAATGCAGTGTTAATATGACCTCTTTCTAATTATGGCTAATTTTTTGGGTCCTCATTTTGTTATATTTTTAACAGACCTTCTAGTTCCTTTTTCATTTGGTCCCATTGTTACATTTCTTATTTCACAAATTTCACATTGTTTTTAGTCCTTGAAATTAAGAACAATTGTTCAGATGCTTGCAGGCTATTTTTATGGATATCTCTGTGTGTGTATAAGTCTGTTTGTTCATCTCTTATTCTCAGCACCAAAATAACTTTCTCCCCATAATTTACTTTTCAAGTTAGAATTAATTCACAGAAAGAGTATACTGCTTTGAATGAATGATTTCCTTATTCTGCTCTCTCTGCCAAAAGCCTCTAAGTAAGAGTTTCTTCTCTTCCTTGGAGCACATTCACTCCCAGCCCTCACCCACACCACTAGATTAAGGACTCTACTTGGACCTGTTATTACTCCCATATTTATGGATGAGATTATTGACACTCAAGAAATTGAAATAATTTACATAAAATTACAGAAAAAAACTATAAAAATTATCAAGAACTGAGTCAATGATCCCATTTTTGCTATGTTGATGATATTTCTGTACTCCAAACATGTATATCAATTTATTCCTTTATTTAGATATTTTCCACTGATTCTAAAGAGCATATTTCTATGACATAGTTATTACTAGAAAGTCCAGAATTTGTGAGGTTTAATTTAAAATATCTAGTTTTCCCCAGAATGAATATCTAAAGAGCTTGGCCATTGATAGATTCTGAGTCAAGCCAGATCTTCTATATGAAATCTTAAGGTTGGGAAAAAAAAAGTTGTTTGGTTTTTTTTTTTTATATATACATCTAACACAAGCCTTAAAAACAGATTTAATCTGAGCAAAGCACTTAGAAAGCAAAGTTTAAAAAAAAAAGTTAGTCAAATAGGCATACCAGGCTGCCTAGGACAAGTCAGGCTGTGGCTTACCTTCATCTCTGCATGTCAGCCAACTCTGAAGAAACAAGATCAGCATGCTGAATAACTCAGCCATTATTCCAGATATCCAAGATTTATTTTTGTAATTGTGTTACACATCAGCATGTTTACCAAATGGCAAAATGCTTAGCAGATTGGCAGCCTCCTTTACAGGATACCATCTCATCTGTAAGAACTACTTCTTATGCACCAGTGCAAATGCAAAGCAGTGGACCAGGACCCATTGGGATTGGTGTGACATAGAATTGTCTCTAATGAAAGAAAAGTGCCTTAGAAATACAAATTGGGACTAGAACTAAGTTTTTTCTGTTATTTCTAAATTTTATTCATATTGTTATTTGTGGCATTTATGCAAAAAAAATTACCTCGGTGTGGCATTAAAACCTAATTTACAGATCACCAACAAGAACATGCTTCCTTCAGTCTTTTTTATTACCCCCCATGTGACCCTTTTTTACCTTTATCTTTGTCTAGCTATGTAGGTTTAGAATATGAAAGTACTGAATATTTTTAATATTACAAAGGTAGAAAGGATAGTTGTATAAGCAAAGATTCTGCTTGTCACTGTGCGTATCAGTCAAAATGCTATTTCTTTTAGATTTGGTGTACTATAACCTCCCCAAATATTTAGTGGTATAAATAACATCTACTTGCTTAGCTCACAGTTTGGGAGGCCATTTGGTTTTAGTTCAGCTAAGCAGCATATATGCTGTGTTTAACTTGATTCATTAATGCATTGGCAATCACCTAGCAGTCAGTGGTTCTACTTACATGTTTGGTACTTAGCTGTCAGCTGATTCAGTGGTAGTAATTGTGCATTTCACATCATCCAGGATCTCTCATCATTAAGTAAATTAGTCTAGAATTGTTTACATACTGTTTGTTAAAGAGTTCCAAAAGTAGCAAGCATGAAAACCCCCATTTCCCAGTGGTTTGTAAATTCCAGCTTTGGTCACAATGTCTCATTGGCCAAGATAAGTCATGTGGCAAGCTTTGATTCAAGGGCCGAATTCCACCTTTGTGATAGGGGAACAGTGCTTTGGCCACAAATAGAAGAGCTCTAACTCAAGTTTAGAGTTAGGAAATACACTATCTTGGGTATCATTAAGCCCCGAGATAGGGTATTCTCCAAGACGATTGATTTGGGAGCTCAAAAATGACATCAAGTTTCTTTTAGATCCTTTGCCTCTCCTCTCTGATATCCACAGTGTTTGTGACATGTAAAGGCTCAGAACATGATGACAACAGCAATTCTAGTCATCACTTTCCACAAAGAAAAAGCAAAGGCAGAAAGGAATAGTTTTTCTGAGGTCTTGCTATCTGAGGAACAGGAGAAATTGCCAGAACCCTCTTACGACCTCCTTTTGTGTGACATTGACTATATTTATGTCACATAACCATTCTCTAAATAAACCTTTTCTAGGAGATGGTATTACCATGATTACCTTAGACTGAACACCTGGTAATAAATGCATGAATGGATCATGGATTTATTCAACAGTTATTTATCATTTACCTACTGTGTGCATTAGCCAAGGCACTGGGGACATAGGGCATGAAATAGTCTTTCCTTCATGAAGTTTACAGTCTAGTCAGGACATATAGTAAACAAGTAAGTATATATATTCTACAAATGATAATAAAAGCTACTGAGGAAAAAAAAATGTTAAAGGAGATACAGAAAGTCAGAGAATGGGAGTGGGGTTTCTGTTTTGTATGGAGAGTTAGACATGGCCTGATTGGCCACATCACCTTTACTCAGAAACCTGTAAGAAATGAAGTAATATGTCATATGGATATCTGAGGGAAACACTTCCTATGCAGAGGGAAAAGCACTTGCAAGGGTCAAACTTTGAAGAGGTTTGTTTGAGAAAGAATACAAAAAAAAAAAAAAAAACCCACAAAAACAAAAACCAGTGGATCAGAATGATCTAAGGATGGAGTGCTAGAAAACAGAGGGGGATGTATGAATCATGTAGAGCCTTCTAGAGTATAATAAGGCTTTTTATATTTTTCTCTAAATGAAAGGGGAAGCCATTTGAGGATTTTGAAATGAGCTGTGACATATATGAATTTATTGTATAATATCCTGCTATGATTCTAATACACCATATGGGATAGGAGCAGAAGCAGTAGAACACTGAAGTATTCCAGCTGAGTGATGATGGTGGCTTTGACCGAGATGGTGATGGTAGAGAAGTGTTCTGGTTCTAGATAATATGCTAAATATGAAACACGGAGAATTTCATGACAGATTTGATGTACATCATGAAAATAACTTTGCTGTAGCTTACTCATTTATTAAAATAATATCTCACAGGTTTGTTGTGGGGATTTATGATACATATAATTGTATTCAACAGTTTATTCAGTTTATTCTCTCCAGTCTCTCGGCTCATCCCAAAATGATTATAATTCATTATGATTGTATATTGAGTTTCTTGCTAATAGGCATTTCACATACCATAAGTCTCCTAAATAAGGAGGTGAGGGTGGATTTGGGTGATCATGAGAAATAAGAATTTAAAACAGGGCCCCAAAAGACAGGAGAATATCAACAGGAAACAAGAAGGCAAGTAAAGTATAATGAGATAGAAGTATTTGCCTTTAGCTGACATTTTGTTGTTAATCTGTGCTATCAGTGATAGATGAATTAACCAGCTACATATAAAGGTTCAGAGACAAAATGCCCTTTTCTTTGTCAAGTCTCATTTTGAATAACCCTTAACTTTACTGAGTGTTCCAAATAAAATACCTAGAAATATGTGCACATCTAATTCACTGGGCTAAGTCGGATGATTTTTTTGCTGGGCCGTATCTTTCCTATCAAGCAGACACTAGAATAACTATGTTAGTCTGTCTTTTGTAAGCTCAGATTTGTATGATGTGACTTATTCTATAAAAGTAAAGATTTTAATAAGACAATGGATTATATTAAAATTTTATAAATTATTTATACTGGTATACATCAGTGTGCCGCAAAAATCATTCCTAGATATTTCTTCCTGTGTTTTAATTAGCATAGTATTTCAGAAAGTTCTCCTGTAAATGTGTTCCCATTTCTATGGATTTAGTTTTAAGGTATATTAAAATATAGTTTCAATATACTTCTCACTAATATGTAGAATATTTTTCTTACCCTCAATGATCTAATTCCTGATAATATGGCCTTGTGAATACAGGGGTTTTAATGTCTTTTCAGGGACGCCTGGGTGGCTCAGTTAGTTAAGCCTCTGCCTTTGGCTCAGGTCATGATCTCAGGGTCCTGGGATCCAGCCCCGCATCGGACTCTCTGCTCAGAAGGGAGCCTGCTTCCTCCTCTCTCTCTGCCTGCCTCTCTGCCTCCTTGTGATCTCTCTCTCTCTCTCTCTCTCTCTCTCTCTCTGTCAAATAAATAAATAAAATCTTTTAAAAAATAAAATATAAATGTCTTTTCAATGAAACTCATATTTAGGGATATAATTTGATACATAAAATTTATATTTATAAAATACATTTAAGAGCTGCCTTGTATAAGGAAGTTTTATACCTATTACTGTTCATTTCCTTCCTGATAAGGAAAGTTCTCATGTCTTTTTTACACAGATAGGCATGAATAGAACTTGTGAGTATTTACTTTTGTTTGTTTTAGAAATTGGTTCAGCCAAGATCTGGTTAGAGAAATTGGGGTATGGGTGTGTGTGTGTGTGTGTGTGTGTGTGTGTGTGTGTGTGTGTGTTTAAATTAAGTCCAACAAACCAACAAATCAAGACCTAAAGCCACTGACACATTTTGGATTTTAGATCATAACAAATTTTCGGCAACTAGATTTCATATTCAAAGATAGATTTTGGCGTCAACCCTATGGTTTATATGTTGAGATAATATCTGGCTATTTAGAAGTAGGCCAGGCTGTTTCAATAGATCAGCACTGCTAAATATCTTGAAAAGGACAAGAGTAGATAGCATAATATGAATTCTGCATTTTCACAATGACACCAGAGGTATGAAACCACATACATTTTAGCACTTACAGAAAATGTGAAAAAATTTATTACTTTATTTCTAGAAATACATATGTTCTGGGCAGCAAAGCTGGAATAAAAGGATAACCACATTATGAGTATATAACAGTGATTCAATATTCAAATGCAAATGCATTGAGCAATATGAAATTGCTGGTAGTGAACAGTTTCTAACCCTCAAAAATGGTAATCTCCTATGGTTAAACCTCAAAAATGTAAAAATCTGACTATGTGAACATCTAGGATAATATCCACCTCTAACTTGTTAGCACATGTAAGGAAAGTAAATATAATTCTGAAAATGTAGACAGGAAAGTAAAATACAATCCTGAAGAGTCATCAAAATGTTAAAACTTACATAAAGCACTTGTGATTATAATTCTCATTCCTTTAAAGATTTCAAGTTACTTAACATGCATCATGCAACTTTTTCAAAGTATGCATTATTACTATGTTTTCTTCATGATGTGTAGATTACAGAATGATTTACATTCTGTAATACACAATGTTGATCTTAGGCAGTTTGAGGAACTAAAGTTTATCTTTAGTAATACTCCTTCCCTTCAGATGTACCTTTCTCTTCCTGCAGCAAGGCTCATCATTGCAAGATAAATAAGAGAAAAATGCTCTTTTTTTTTGGTCCTCTTTGAAGCCTGTTAAAGGTTCTTTTAGCTCTTAATATTAGATAACAAGGAGAAAACCTAGAGTTTGTTGATTACTTTAAATTAGAATACGAACATTTTAGTCAGGGGTCTAAATCTGAGTTCACTGCAATCTGTCTATTAAGCTTAAACCATGGAGAGGAAAGAGGAAGCAGCAGGAGGATTTCTGTTGCTTGATCACTGCTGCCAGATAAGATTCAGCATTCTGTTTTAATTTAGCCAACTGGCAATTATTTTATTTGTATGAAAACTGTGAATTTTGGCTTTGGTTCAAGATAAAGATGAAATTCAAGGATGCCATTGAAAGAGGCAACCAAGAAAACTATAAACCATTTACTACTTATGACATATGTATTTCTTTTTTTTTTTTTAAAGATTTTATTTATTTATTTGACAGACAGAGATTACAAGTTGGCAGACAGGCAGGCAGAGAGAGGAGGAAGCAGGCTCCCCACTGAGCAGGGAGCCCGAGGCGGGCCTCGATCCCAGGACCCTGGGATCATGACCTGAGCCGAAGGCAGAGGCTTTAACCCACTGAGACACCCAGGCGCCCGACATAAGTATTTCTGTTCACGTGTTTTTTAAATAGTCTCTTCAGTCAACCAGTCAAGGGGCCAGTCACTTAATTAATATGGCTGCTTAACTAATTTCATCACCAAGCACAAACCAACAGAAGAGAAGCAGACACTGCGTTTCCCCCGTCTTTTGTTAATCTAGCTGATGCCTTTGACTGATCTATATTCCTAGTGTGTTCATCAAAATGATACTTTGTTCATGAATGTTCTTTATCCCAAAGAGAGTAATGGGGTTAGAATGACCCTATGACATATGTGAAATGGTCCACAGCCAGCTTAGTGCACTCTAGGGAAACACAAATAGACTGATACTGTGTTTTTTTGATGCTGGTGAGGCAAACTGTACTTTTATGCTGACTGGGTGTTTTAGACATGACTTACATTCTCTGAGTCTAGGGTTACATCATTCTTACTGCCTTCGGAGTTCTTGTCAACGAAGGTGAATACAGTAGATGTTACCTTTTATATCTTAAGCACTATCGGTGCTTTTTTCTTATGAAAAAGGCATATCCTCATCAAAGCAACTTAAAAACTTATCAGTAACATAGTAGCCCAATGACAGTTTAAATATGTTTGTAAGTTTAGAACATAGAACATGTTTACTTTTTTCCAGGAATTGCATCCCAACCAATAATTCAGGTGAGACATCCTTTACGTAGGTATATATTATAAACATGTGGTTGTCCTTATACTAATGTCCGGAGTACATCCTCATACATTTTCCAGGACTGCTCAGTAGTCAGCATAATTCAACAAGCTGGTGTTAGAATCAGGTCTTCTGCTTCTTCTGGGGTAATACCAAAGTATAGAAAATATTTCTGAAGAATATGAGCTCCAGTTGCATGTTGGAAAGTTTTTCTGATTAAAAAAATTATAAGCACTTATAAAAGGGGTAAAAATCATTATGCATCTAAAAAATAGGTGAGATACTCTGGAAATTATTTGAGGACACATGCTGAAAATAACATGTGTTTCACTATAAAAGATAAAAGCTTGAGTAGCTCAATTACTTGAACAAACAAGAACTCGGACTTGAAGGAATATCAGGAAAAGATAATGGGAGAGTGATCCAGTAGGAAAGAAGTACCATGAGGTAGCAGTGGAAAAGAGCCAATCTGTGACAATAAATCCAACAGTGAAAACTCAGTATCACTGCTCATTGGAGCCAACACACATGAACTGCAAATAATCCTTTCTTAATCATTTAGATTTTATGATTTTCCTCTCTTAAAATTAATGACAGTAGCCAAAAGAATAATTTTGAATATTGAATAATACTCAAGAATACTTGAGACCATGTGAAAGATTGCTTACATGTCTTGATCAAAGGTTAGTGTGTCTTATTCACAAAGAAAATCTATAACATCGATTAATCCCGTGGAAAGAAAAGACAAAACAAGCCCCACTTCTGGAGGAGACAATAAAAGTTATTTTAGGACATTTCCTTTTATGTGCATAATATGCCTGTTGGCCTAAAATTATAAATTTTTAAGATTTACTTTGAAAGTCCAACTAATGAATTTCTTCCCTTTTGTAATCATTCCTTAAATTATGTACAGTTAGTTTGAAGATGTTTTTCCTATTGAGAATTGTAATGTACAATGTTGTCCTACAGGGTAAGAAACCATTAATAATTGTCTCCAAATTAACCTGAGATGATTACAGTCCAAGGAGATAGTTTCATGTTTTAAAATTGTCCCTCTGGATACTTACATTCAGAATTTCAGAGTGTTAGTTAAACTTGTCCTTTTTATTTCCACTTGAAATTAGGGCAAAAGACTAAAATATTAAAAACAGAAAAATACAGTATTATGATGGAAGAGAAGATTGAAAGTTTGAAAGGTCTATTTCATTTAGTAGGCATAAATCTTGTCTTCTTTCTTTTTAAAACATTCTTTGAGAATATAAAAAGCTGGTTCTATAATTTCTTGACACAGTCACTATTTTCAGACCCCAGTATTCATAGTGGGAAAGGACTGTAAGACAGCATGAAATCCCAAGTACAGAGATCAACTGAAAGAATCTGATTTTGATTGACAAAGAATCAATGTTTGATTGACACACATTTTCTCTTAATGAATTGTGTATTTTTACCAAGGAATAGCATACATTTAAAAGCCTTTTGTACTGTTGATTTTCACTGATCTTTTTTTTTTTAAAGATTTATTTATTTATATGAGAGAGAGAAGAGTTGAGGGAGGGCTAAAGGGAGCGGGAGAGAGAGAATCTCATGCAGATGCACCACTGAGCACTGAGCCTCACTCAGGGCTTGATCTTAAGACCCAGAGATAATGACGAGTGAAAATCAAGAGTCCTACACTTAACCAACTGAGCCACCCAGGCGCCCCTCACTGATCTTTCTAACAGTGCTACATGGAGACTTCATTGTCAGTAAAGTGGTGTGCTTTTCCAATTGGGTGTTATAGAGATTTTATTTTGCAGTTGTAAGTCAGAAAGTGATTGTTTAACTCTAATACAATAGAAGCGTAGTGTATTTACTGAGAAAAAAAATCTTTTTTTGATTTCTTGATGTTAGTGGAAAACATTTATTTAGATGGAAAATACTTGTGACGACACTCCAACTATAAGTCTTTAAGAAATCTATACATTAATTTGAGTTAAGAAAATGAGTTTCAAAACTCAAAGATTAAGAATTTGAATGTTGAGGAACATTCAATTGTGACAGTGGATAAAAGATCCTAAAGGCAAACTTTTCTTTTCCATGTTAAATGGCACGATATTAAGTAATTGTGGGATGTTTCTCATCATCAACCTGACTATTTAAAAGTATTTTTAAAGGGATAATTAGCCATGGGCTAGAAAGTAATACAGTTTACAAACCTTGAGTTAGGCAACATTTTTAATGATTTTTTTTAACTTCAGTGTAAACAAAATATATATACATAAAATATATACATAATGCATAATATATGAGAGACAGTGGAGGGAGGGACAAAGGGAGAGGAAAAGAATCTCGACGTGTATACATAATATATATACAAAATATATTTTATATTTTTATTTTAAAACATTTTTTGTATGGTTATATGAATGAAAAATCAGGTTTATTCTTTATAGATCATATATAGCAAATAACTCAAAATACTGTAAGATATAAAATATTTCTGGTAATAGTATATATTTTGTTAAGGACCATCCGCTGTGCTTTGCTTTTTTTATATATTCAAATTTCAGCATTCTGAAGACTGAAAAAAGTATACTTACAGACTCAACTGTCGTTTTTACTTTATATCTTTTGTATTGTACAATATGTTGTTTAATTTTTTGTTTTTTGAATAATTTGTAATTATTGTAATGTACAATATATTGTTTATGTTGTAAAGATTTATATTGTATATCTTTCGTATCACTTTGATTGCAAGTATTTTTTAGTTTTCTGTCTTCCAGAATAGTCTTTCATTCATGTTAAAACTTGTCTAGGATAAAAAAAAAAAAAGAAAGGTATAAATATTTAGTCATATGTGAGTATGACTTTAAACTCTAGATTTTAAGCACTTTGGTGAGCCAGACAATGAAATAGAAAATGCTTAATAAAGATTTATTGAGGGCCACCTGGGTGGCTCAGTCGGTTAAGCGGCTGCCTTTGGGTCAGGTCATGATCCCAGGGTCTTGGGATCGAGTCCCATGTCGGGCTCCCTGCTCAGCGGAGAGCCTGCTTCCTCCTCTCTCTCTGCCTGCCTCTCTGCCTACTTGTGATCTCTATCTCTCTGTCAAATAAATAAATAAAATTTAAAAAAATAAAATAAAGATTTATTGAAAGAAGGAACAATATCTTGATTATACTTAATAAATAAGTATATAGTAAATTTTATAAAACTAAAAATTACATACCCACCAAAATTATTTCTCTTTAATATCTTGAAGAAAGCATTAGTTGGAAAGAGATTGCTAATTTGAAAGATTGCAGTTTTAGGAAAATAAATCTTTTGATTTTAATAATTTATAGGGGAAAAATCTCTAACCTTGTTTTTGAATTTTGCATTCAACAGTACTCTAGTATTAGGTCACTTCTCAGGTATCTTTTAGAGGTTGAGTACAGCACTACCAGTTGGCTCTAAATTTAGTTTATTGTTATAACAGAATCAAGAAATGGTTACAAATAAGATTTCTAACCAGTTTTCAAAATATTCATGAACTAAATGTTCATTTCAATGGAAAGTCTCATACATGGATATTTGTGTCATTTCATAATGAGGTCCAAATTAAGAATAAAAATATATAGTTTCTAATACTGGTTTTGTCACTTGGCTTCTAGTTGTTAATTTCCTCAAAATGGAAATGAATCTCAATACTATCCATTTATAGTAATCGTAAGAATATCTGATAACTCATTTTGGTGAAAGAACTTTAAAATGGGTTATAAAGAAATCAAAATAAAGACAAAAAATGATTAAAAATGAGAATACCATGTAATTCAATGTGATGTCATATATATAAATTTGAGGATTTGTTTATTTTATTTAATGTTTGCAAAAGCTATTCATTTCCTAGTGTTTCTGATAATTTAATTCAGAAGCTACATTAATTTCAGGAAGAACAGATTTCAAAGTAAGAATAGTTATCAGGAATACAGAAGGGAATTACCTGACAATTCTCTGAGAAGACCTAATACTTTCTAATACATATGTGCCTAGTGCACATATCAAACAACATGAGGCAACAACTGATAGAACTACAAGGAGAAATAGATAAAGACACTATCATAATTGAAGACTTTGGCATTCTTTTCCCAGAAATGGACAGATTTTAGCAGGCTAAAAATAAGTAAAGACATAGTTGAACTCAACAACACCATCAAGTAACTGCTGATAATTGACATCTGTAGACTCTTTTATCCAACAACAATAGCAAACCACACATTTTTCTCAAGCTTACATGGATATATTAACATTCTGGGCTATAAAACACACCTGAACAAATTTAAAAGATTGGAAATCATACAGTGTCTGCCCTTGTATCACAATGGAGTTAAACTGGAAATTAGTAACAGAAAAACAACTGGAGAATCTCAAAATAAGTAGAGATTAAACAATATACTTCTGCATAACACGAGTTGAAGAAGTGATCTCAAGAGAAATTTAAAAAATCTTAAACTAAATGAAAATAACACAATTTTGGTTCAGTGCAGCAAAAGCAATACTTAAAGGGAAATTTATAGCATTGATTATGAATCTCAGAAAAGAAGAAAGATCTAAAATCAGCAACCTACAATTTTACCTTAGGAACCAAGAAACAGAATAGCAAATTAAATCCAATTAAGCAGAAAAAAATAAATAATAAGAAATGGAGCAGAAATCAGTAAAATTGAAATCAGCAAATCAGTAGAGAAAATCAATGAAAATTTAGGGCAGATTTTTCACATTACCAGTAAGACTCATTACATTCATATGCAATTGCTTGGAAAAAAAAATTTCAAGGAGGAACAGAAATTTCTTTACTTGATAAAGTTTTTTTTAGTAAACGGTCAGTAATAAATACCATTTTCAGTTGGGATTATCTTTCTTATGAAAAAACACAAGTCTAGGAGATTCACAGCCTTCTCCTTCCAAGCAGCTAAAGAAGTTGGCTCAGCCAGTCTGATTTAGCTCAACTGAAGAACACATTAATGCCAGTGTCAGATCTGTGAAGGCATTCTTTTTTTTTTTCTTTCTTTCTTTCTTTCTTTTGGGGGGGGGACAACTTCTTCAGTGATTACCCCCATCTTTTCTTTTTCTTGTAAACACCTAGATGTTTCTCTACTTCTCTTCCTCTATAAATATGCAGAACATCATGGGAGCAGAATCCCTCTCTGGGAGCCCAGTGCTTGGTGAGTCCAGTGCAGCTGTGTCCATCTTAAACACATTGCTTCATCAGTTATTGGGATGGCTGAACCATTAATTTGACTCTTTTTTTCTCTCTTTTATTAGTGTATCTAATGGTTACAAAATACTCCTTCATGTCCTCTTTTGCCTGCATCTTAACACAATTACCATGCACTAGACTAAATATTAATGTTTGTTCACAGGCTGTTGGTAGAAACAAATGGAAATTATAACACAATATTTAATTCTCATGTTCTTACTTCTTTTTAATCTTGACCAATAAAAAGTACTTTGTGTTTTTTTATGACACACTTATAGATATTAATGATGTGAGCAATAGAATAAGTTTCATGGAATAAAAATCTCGCTGATAGTAATGCAATTAGTAACACTATAACTAGAAAATTTTCATATTTACAAGTTTCAAAATATACTTGACCCTTGTGTCAAATAGGAAATTATTTTAATAGGAAATTATTTTAGAAACTATATAATATTGAACTGAATAATATTGGAGAAACCTATATTATTGGATAGTTCTGATTGTTTTCAAACGTCCCTTATTAATAACAGCTTGAAAATAGCCACCCCCCAGAAGCCTCATTTGTCATAAATGTCAAAGTTCCAATGGCTTGCATTATGCAAATTGTGTGTATGTATGGAAGCACCCAAAAGCAACCATGGAAAGGAATAAGTTAGAGTGATTATTATGTTGTACAATTTACAGTTAAACAAACCACAAAACTAGAATTGTGATTCAAAGAGTCCTGCCATTTTGCTTGACCACTGTATCTTGCAGTCAGCCAGTTGTTTATTTTCCATGTAAACTGCTTTCCTGAGTGCTCTAACAGCATATATTAAAAATAAGCAAAAAAGTAAACAAAATCAATAAGCATAACTTTAAATAATAGAGAGTACTATATACTTGTGTTTTAAACTCAGAAATATTTTTAGGAGGTTTCAGATGAAATCCTGTTTTAGTCCAAGCTCACATAAAGTGCTCTAATTCTATTTATTGCATTCTGAAATATGCTGTAGTGTAATTATTAAAGGAACTTCATAATATATATTGAATTGAGAAATGTTAGAAATGCTGATTCAACAGTCCTATAATTTGTGACATTTTATTAATTGTTAATGATTTAAATTTAATTAATTTTAAATTAAAATTTTTAAATTAAATTTAATTAGTGTAATTAATTTTTAAGTGATTTAGTGACTTAAAATTAGTCAACAGGCCTCTAGTTCTAAAACACTCATTGATTTACATTTTCATTATGTACAAAATATGTTTAAACTGCTTAGTAGGAAGGTTTACCAACATCATCAAAACAATCTTATTTAAAACAAACCCCATTAAAAGATTTAACTAGTATAATAATAAATATTCATTGTAAAAAATTGCTTTGGGAGAATGAAAATTTTCAAGAAAAATGTAGTAACTGTTGAATATCTCAAAGCTAAAATGTCAAGTAAAGTTCATGTTCAAAATTAAAGGACTGTCAATATAATACAAGACATGTTTGAAAATTTCACTACAAAAAACACATTTGATTTTAAACATTCCTTTAAAGATTTGTATTTATTTATGTGACAGAGAGAGAGAGATCACAAGTAGGCAGAGAGAGAGGAGGAAGCAGGCTCCCTGCTGAGCAGAAAGCCTAATGCAGGGCTCGATCCCAGGACCCTGAGATCGTTACCTGAGCTGAAGGCAGAGGCCCAACCCACTGAGCCACCCAGGTGCCCCTGATTTTAGATTAGTTTTAAATTTACAGTAAAATTGTCAAGAGAGTACAGAGATATCCCATATATCCCATATACAGTTTCCCCTATTTTCAGTATCTTACATTAACTGTATATTTGGTATAATTATGTAACAAATACTGATATATTATTTTTAACTAAAGTCCATATTTCATTCAGATTCCCTTTGTTGTTACCTAATACTCTGTTACAGATACCATCCAAAATACCACTTTTCATTTTATAGTCCTATCTTCTGGTACTTCTCTTGGCTTTGACAATTTGTCAGAATTTCTTTGGTTTTGATGACTTTGAGAGATTTGAGGAGCACTGGTATTTTGAATTAATTTGGATTAATCTGAATTTTTCTTTCTCATTAGAATGAAATTATATGTTTGCAGGAGGAAGAACACAGATAAAGTGACATTGTATCGTATCCTATTAATGGCACATAATATCAACAGTACCTATCACTGTTGATGTTAACCTTGATTTTTTGGCTGACATACTGTTTGTAAGGTTTCTCAAATGCAAAGGTACTTTCCCCCTTTCCCCCCAGTATATCTATGTACGTATATACACACAGAGATTTATATCTATAAATCTATATGTGTATCTGTCTATCTGAAAGGAAGTTACTATGTGAAGTCCACACTTAAAGGAGTTGGAATTGTGTTTCTCATCCTTGGGGAAGAAGTATCAACATAAATCATTTGCAGTACTTTTTCAGAAAAGATTTGTCTCATCTCTCTCTCTCTCTCCATTCATTCATTCATTCATATATCTATGGGCTCATGATATTCATTTCATACTTTGAGTTTTAATTTAATATAATTTTATTTAGTTCAAATTTTTTCAGCTTTGGTTATTAAGAGTTCTTTCTGTTAGCTCCTCTGTCCCTTTGACATACCTCAGTCGTGTGTGTGTGTGTGTGTGTGTGTGTGTGTGTGTGTGTGTGTGTGTGTGAGCAAGCACTTTCTTAATTTGTGGATGCTCCAGCCTCATCTTGTGCAGTTACTGTCTAAGCTTAAAATCAGGTATTTATCCAAGGAGATTTTCTTTCTTTTAATTGAGAATAATATTAGAAACCAAAAATTCAGCACCTGGTGAGATCATCGTCACTGGGTTGTATTTGTTTAGATTACTTGGAGATTATGCATTCAAGTTTATTCTGAATCCTCTTGGGACTTTATAGCTCATTTTTTTAAATCACTGAATAATACTCTGTTGAATGATGTATTGTGGCTTGTTTATCCAGTTCCCTACTGAGGAACATCTTGTTGCTTTCAATTTTTGGCTATTGTGAATATAGCATCTATAAATATTCATATGCAGGATTTTATGGGGATGTAAGTTTTATGCGGACATAAGTTTCAAATCATTGGGTGAATAGGAGCACTATGGCTGAATCATGAAGCAATATTACATATAGTTTTGTCAGAAAATGTCAAATTGTTTTCCAAAGTGGTTGTACCATTTTGCAATCCCACCAGCAGAGAATGAATTGTTCCACTGTATAGCCAGCAATTGGTCTTGATTCCTTTTGGATCTTAGCCATTATTATAGGTAAGTAATGGTATCATATTACTATTCTAATTTGCAATTCTCTAATGTCAAATGATGTTTCTTATCTTTTCATGTGATTATTTATTGTCCACATAACTTCTTTGATAAAGTACCTGTTTAGATCTTTTGCCTGTTTTTTAATTGGGTTGGATATTTTCTGTTATTCAGTTTTAATAGTTATTTGTATATTTTGTAAACAAGTCCTATAGAAGATATGTATTTTGCAATATCTAATATTCTTTTTCTAAACTGTGACTTGTGTTTTCATTTCCTTGATAGGTTCTCTTATATAGAAGTTGTTTTAATTTTATTAAAGTCCAGTTTATCACTTTCGTTATTCATGCATCATGTTTTCTTGTGTTGTGTTTCATTACCAAACCCAAGTTGATGTTCATTTAATCCTATATTTATCTCTAGAAGTTTTATCTTGTATCCTATGTTCTTGATATATTCATTTATTTTCCCAGGAATTTTTTACTTGAATCTTTGAGTTTTCCTACATAGAAAATCATGTCATCCATGGATAAAGGCATTTATATTTCTTTCTTTCCAATCTGTACTCATTTTTTTCTTTTCTTGTTTCATTGCACTAGTTAAGAATTTGAGTACAATATTGAATAGGTATAGTGAAAGAGAACTTCCTTACTTTTTCCCAATTATACATGGAAAGTGTCCATGCTCACCATTAAGGATAAAGTTAGCTCTAGGTTTTTTGTTTGTGTGTGTGTGTGTTTTAGGTAGATGTTCCTTATCAAGTTGAAAAAGTTCCTCTTTATTCCTAAGTTGATGAAAATTTTATCATGAGTATGTGTTGTATTTTGCCAAATACTTTGCTGTTTCATTTAATATCATCATATGATTTTCTTTTTTATCTTTTTGATGTGGAAGAATAGATTGTTAGATTCTTATTTTTTGAAACATTTTTATATAACTAGAATGAACTCCACTTGCTCATGGTGTATAATTATTTTTTATAAATTACTGTATTTGGTTTACTAATATTTTGCTGAGGATTTTTACATTTATATTCATGAGGAATATTCATCTTTAGCTTTCCTTTCTTGTAATATTATCTGTTTTATGTATTTCATGTCATTATGTAATCCTGGCCTCATAAAATATATTGGGAAGTCTTTTACATATTGAAGAATGTGGTACTTTCCACATTCATAGTACTTTTCATCTAATAGTGGAGAAATGAAGGGCATGTTGTACTTGCTGAAGATATAGAGAACTCCTTACATCATTTCCTAAAACTGGGAATGCACACATTTTGAAGTGCTTCTATTACATGGCTCAGATAAGCATGCCAAAGCATTACTGAATCAGAGGAACATAAATGTGATAATATCTAGCTTATTCATTCTTTTGTCACATATAGTATTGAATGGATCCTGTGACTTGCTTCTCCCATTTCTACCTTCCCATAATTTTTCTTCACTCATAATTAGTTATAATAGGATTCTTTTGACTTTTTTAAAAAGAAATTTTACCGGTTATCATGCAATTTTATTTGTAACAACCTTTATTATTATTTTATTAAATAAATACTTAGTATGTGCCAGTTCATAAATGTGTCCCCACACTTTGTTGACATGGTCTGCCTCCACTATGATAAAGATGTGTGGGTGCTGTGTTCCTCCTCATGTCTGATCACTCTGCCATCTCAGGCTTAAGTCAGATGGAGGATTTTATTTGTCCAGATTTCTCTGTGTTCAGACTGGGGAGGAGTGTCCAGCAGTTAAAGCAGTACTCTCTGCACCAGAGATAGCAAACCATTTTTTCTCCTATAGCATGCAAGGAAAAAACATTTCATCATCTTGAGTTTGTAATTTTTTTTTCTAAACATATCACAGTATATCTTGGTTGTGGGAAATACTCTTATTATTAATCTGACTTTGATCCTATTCTGTAAGAAATATAACTATGGCCATATTTTGCTAAAAATGTATTCACTACATATCTAGGATTATTATCTTTACAAGGGCCAACTTCACTGGCTTAGAAGGAGTCAGTGTATAGGAAATCATTCCCACATAGTTGCAGGATGGTTTATGAATCCAGATTCATTTGCTACAGATATGTTCTGTGCCAATATTTTACATCATGCCTAATGGGGAAAGCAAACATGTGCTGCTTATTCAGTGTATATTTGCCAGCATGCATCATGAATTGGAGCCAGACTGCTTTTTTTTTTTAAATCCCTCTGCCCCTTAACAGATCCAAATTTGGGGCAAGTTCATTAACTTCTCTGTTGTTCAGTGTCCTCATGTGTTGATTTAAAATTCAAAATTTAAAAATTCTGTATACAGAAATACAAATAACCAAGACTATCCAAAACAATTTGGAAAAAAAGAACAATACCATATACGTTTTGTTTTATTTTTTAAGACTTGACTTTTAAAAGCAGTTTTATGTTTATAACAAAATCGAGAGGAGGATAGAGAGATTTTTCCCATATCTGCAGAGCATCCCCCAGTATCAATAACAATCCCCCAGATGGGGTATTTTTTACTGAGGATGAAATTATATCCACAAATCATAATCACCCAAAGTCCATAGTTTACTTTCAGTTCACTCTTGATATTGTGCATTCCATAGATTTGAACAAAAGTATACTGACATATATCCATTATTAAAAGATCATATAGAATATTTTCACTGCCATAAGCATGCTCTATGTATGCTCTGCCTTTTCATCTTCCTGCCCCCCATACCCACACACTCATCCCTGGCAACCACTGATTTTTTTACTGTCTCCATAGTTTTGCCTTTCCAAGAATGTCCTATATGGTTGCCACTTGAATAACCCAGGTTTGAACTGCATGGGTGCATTTATATGTGGATTTTTTTTTTCAATAAATATGTTGGGAATATTTTTTGGAGATTTTCAACAAATCAAAAAATTTGTGTTTAATCATGTGTTATCTTATTTATCAACTGAAGTTTTACTTTGTAGTGTGCCAGTTTAAACCTGTTGTTCTCTGAGTACTTTTGATAGCACTTTGTTTTTCTAAATACAAAATTCTTTTGAAAGTATTTAGAAATCTAATTAGGCATTGTTTTGTGCTGGTCTCAGCCTCTCTGTAGTAATGCTGTAGACCAGAAATGCCTGGGCAATTTGGAAGAAAAACAACTAGATAAAGTGAGCTTCCCACAGACATTTCCCTTCTAAGCCAATGTTACAACTAAACTAACCTTTGTGGTTCTTTTTATGATGGCAAGATGTCCTTCAGTCATAATAACCATTAGAAAACTTTGAAGAAAAAATAGTTTATTACTTACAAACCCTGGAGAATAAAAAGCTTACTAGGCGACACACACTGAAGTCACACTGAGAAATTTGGAGGGCGGTGGGGGAGAGAGAAAAAGAGAGAGAGAGAGTAATAGACATCACATGTAAAGACTGGCCTGGGTTTCTGTGATTATTGGGGTCAAGGATAAGGTCTTAAGGTTTCACAGGCTGACTGTTGGTGAATTTAAAACATAACAGCAGGAATTTGAAACATGGGAAGAGGAAAACCCAATGGACCAAATGGTCGGTTATAGAAATCAAGCAAGATCTCTAAAACAAAGGAACCTCAGGGGAAAAAAGTGGCGTGAATCTTTTTCTAGTAGTGTGGTTGACAAAATGTTTATTTTAAATAGCCTTTAGTGAAGCGGAGGCCTCTTTGAAATGGATGAGTCTTTTTGAAGTGGATGCTTCCACTATCAAAGCTTAAACAAGGCACTTGCATTACAAAAAGAAAAGCCAACTGTCAGAGCTTACACTACAGATATATAAAGTCTCTTTTTTTCCCCCACAGATGTAATTGTTATAAACTCATACATGAAAGAGAGCTCTTTTTAAGTATAGTCAGCTATGGTTTATTTTCTTTGTCTTTGTGTAGGTCTTCTCCCAGAGGGCACCTTCCTTTAATGGTAGGTATCTGGATGTGCTTTGAAGGCAAGCATTTCTAAAGGCTTTATTTGGAAAGTTGAAACTGCTAAGGACAAAATTTTCATGAAAGGATAGTTGTTCTCTGGAAGTAGTGTAGTACATTTTACATCATAAAAGGTCCTTTTTCTGGGTATTTACCTCCCTTCCTTTAAGATCATGCAGTATTTTAGTATCTTTAAAATTCACATATTTTAGCTACCATTCAAAATCTCTAGACTTTCCCCCCTCCTTTCGTGTTTGTTTGTTTTACTTTGTTTTGTTTAACAATGGAGCGAAAGAAGTACCAAATCCAGTGGTTTCATACAGTATCCATAAAGGATTACCACATGGTTTTTCCCTGGCTTGCTCCTTTTTTTTGTATTTGTTCCTTGGATCTCAAACACCCTTACCTCAGATACACTGAGGACACCCATAGCCAGTGTATGAGTCTTGGCTTTAAAAACCTGTTCCAAGGGCCGTTTTCAAGCACAGATTTCTTGTTAGTTGGTTTCTGTTGAAGTTTTCATTATCTTAAAATATCTCTGAAGAAAAATAACAACTTTTTCCACGGCTTTTAAAACACATGTCCTCACATAGACATAGACAGCTACATTAGAGTAGCTTTATTTATAATCACCCCAAACTGGAAAAGTAACAAGATGCTCTTTGGTAGAAGAATGGATAAACTGTGAACATCCATACAATAGGATATTATTCTTCAGTAAGAAAAAATAAACCATCAGTTTGCAAAAATACATAGGTAAAACAAATACATATAGCTAAGTGAAAGAAGCAAGTCTGAGTTATACTTATTATATAATTCCAATTATATGACATTTTGCAAAAGACGAAAGAAGAGATGTAGAAAAGATCAGAATTTGACAGAGAGTCAGAGGGAGGGGGAAAGTTAAATGAAGCAAAGGGAACATTTTAATGTGGGGACACTATTCTCATGATACTGCAGTAGTGGATATATGACACAAGGCATTTATCAAAGCCTGTAGAACTTACTGAGTTAGGAGTGACTCTTAATGTATAAAAAATCATTTAGGAGGTCAAGGAATCCCAAGATGGAAGGCAGAATGTGAGGAAAGAATCTAACTGTATTATAAATGTACATACAAAACAGTCTCAGCAAGGGGATGGGAGAAAGAAGTGCTGACCTAATTAACTTTGGAAATTAGTGACATATGGAAGACTAGAGTTAAAGACATTATACGGAACCACTGTATTCTAGTTGATCAAATTGTTTTCCATGGGAGTACTAGCTATCAATTATGATAACCCTGCCTAAACACTTGAATTAAAAAATTAAATAAATGGATGATGGATGGTTGCAAACAGACGTCTCGCTGTTGGAGTAGGTGTCTATAGACAAGCAAAGGTGGGAGGTTAGAATGATCCATGTATTAATAGATTATCATTTGGTTAACAAATGGATATCTCTACCAAGATACCCATAATCTATCATGTTTTCAATTATTAAGATACGTGTGGTAACATCTAGAAGTATGTACAGGAATATGTATGTAAATAGGTTAGCATACACATGTATATTTACTTTCTGTCAACTGAAAGGGTTTAGATGCAAAAAAAGCCCAGAGGAATGAAAATACCTGGCACTCAGATCTCGGTTTCTAATAGCATTCTCCAATAAAAGAAGATAATGCTTTTGGAAAAATGAGTGAGTAAAGGACTGGGATAGAAAATATACAGCATAAACCAGAATGTGAGGAAATATTAAAAAAAAAAAATCACAGTGGTGTATGCCAGTGGGGTCAAGGGACCAACTCTGACAGAGTTTCCAGTGGCCAAAGCTAGAACAACTTGAATCATGAAATGACTAAGTAGTATTAGATTATAATCCAAAATATTAAATAAAAACATATGAGTCTATATTGCTATAAGTAAATGATTCGATAAGTAACTACATGGAGGGGAGCTTGGGTAACTTAGATGGTTCAACATCTGCATTTGGCTCAGCTCATAATCTTAGTGTCCTGGGATTGAGCCCCACATCAGGCTCCCAACTCAGCGTCTCCTTCTGCCTCTCCCCCTGCTTGTGCTCTCTCTATCTCTCTGTCTCTCTCTCTCTCTCTCTTGCAAATGAATAAGTAAAATCATAAATAAATAAATAAGATAAATTTCTATTTTTTATTTGGAAGAATTCCAAATAACTGACATAGATATTCAACAATCAAGAAGGTCAAATCTAACTTCTTTAAGTTTGGACTGCTCAGAGTAATTTCCTTCCTGAGAGTACAGCATGGAAGAGGGGTATAAATGAGTAAATTTACAAAGGAGAAATATGGCAACATTATCTCAAGGTCAACATCAACAGTGATGTCATGTTGTTGGCATATACCTGTTTCATATGATGAAAATGGCACTTTATCTCTATGGTCTTCCTCTCCAAAATCCATAACCTCAGTATAATCATGAGAAAAAAATTTAGACACATGCCAATTTAGGACATTCTGTAAAATACCTGACTGCTATTCCTAAAAGTTGCCACGTTTATCAAAAACAAAAAAAAATTCTCAGAAACAGGAAGAGCTTAAGGAAGCATGATGATCAATGGAATGTAACAGTTTCCTGGAAGGCAACTCTTCAAGCAGAAAATGAACAACAGGTAAAAATCAAATACATCTGACTGAAATATGAACTTTTGTTAATAATAATGTATCAACATTGTCTAAGAATAGCTGTACCATGTTAACAAAAGATACTAATGGGAGTAACTGGGTATGGGGCAGAAGGAAACTTTCTGTACTATCTTTTCAATAGTTCTGTAAATCGAAACTGTTCTAAAACTAACATTTATTTTCATAATGGTAATCTGACTTAATTTTTAACATCTGCATCATACCAGTCTTCATTGGTCTAATCATAGTTGTTCAGAAGTAAGTCTGCCAAGTAGCTTTTTATACTGAATTATCTTCACAAGAAGAGTCCCAGACTCTGGTTCACAGAAATATCTGAAACACAGTCAGCTAGGAGACTGTAAAACAGGGACATATTTCATCTAGAATTTAAATGTCTAGTGAGAAAGAATCAATATTCAACTAGAGTTAACAACCTTGGGTAAGGAGTAAATAAACTTTGAGGAAGAAACAAAGAGAAATATACTAAGACTAACAAAGCTGTGAAAATTTGGTAAATAAATAATAATATCTGTCTCCAAGAATACCGATCTCTAACCATATATAAGTCCTGGAAAATAATTTAATAAATAGACTTTCTAAAAATGTTCTGTATTTTGACAATAATGTTTAAATGTAGTGATATGGTTAGCTGAAATTCTGAATATGTACAATACATTACAAGGAAGTCTATTAAGCTACTCAACTCCTGCAGAAGCCTGCAAAAGTATAATATTAATTTGTAGAAACTTGAATTGGAAAAGTGATATCACTATGTCTCATTCTAGCTTCAGTCATTATAATTGGAATGAAGTCTTATTATTTCATTTTCAGTTTTTCATTAGAAGCTTTATAATAAGGATGAAACATTAGCATTTTAATGCTTTCGTGAATAAAATTGTTGTTGCACTTGCTCTTGGACATGGGCGCAATCATTTCTCAAGTGTTCTTTCTCCATTATAATTAAAGATTGTCTACTTGACAAAAACCCTGGCCTCTGAAATAATAGACACCATTCCTTTTAAGTACTACATTATTATTCAGAAAGCATTTTGTACCCATTTTTGATATCTTACAGTATTTTCCCCAAAATTATCGAGGCCCTTTCTTAAGCCCAGTGGATATTTTTCACACCTTATCTTGTCATCTCAGTCACCTTTGGCACTGATGTCTCTTCCTCATGAAGCATTCTGTGTTTCAGAATCTACGAAGAGTCTAGATTTCTGTATAGATAGATGAATACACATTAAGTGGTTTTGTATTTTATTTTCTTTTCCTCACCTCCCAAATTTTGGTTTTCTTCAGGTTTCTGTCCTGGGCCCTCATTCATTCAATTTTTACTCTATAGTGCATTTTTGAAAAATCTCATTAATTCCAAGGGCTTGTATTATCTATGATCTTCAACTAGAATTTGTCAAGACAGAACAATAGTTAGAATTTATGCACTGATTTCAGACATATGTATTCAAGCATTTGCTTTGCAACTAACTTTTGTGTGAATCTGGTAACTTGCTAAGCATTAATTTTGTTTTTTTCTATAAAATAATAATCATAATATCGCTATCATCCACTATATAAATCATACCAAATCTTGTACTTTACATAGAGCATCTATTTCAATTCTCACTTTAACACTATATCATCCTTAGTACCATAGCATTATACAGATGAGAATTTGAATAACTTGCCAGAATAACTTACCTGTGATTAGAACTCAGATCTGAATTAACCAGAGAATGAGTTCTTAATGTCTGCTTTAAATTTTTACCATAGCAATACTGAACCTAAAACAATAATACCTTACGTGTAGTGTGTGTGTGTGTGCAGAGAGAGACACTCATACACCAAACTGCATACTTAAACTCTTCAGTAAATATAAGCTATATAGCCCATTCAATAATAAGCTAAACTATTTAATAGATTGTTGCCCTAAATATCCCAACTTGTTTCTCATCCCACATCCCTTCGCTACCTTCACTAAGTAGTAAGGCAGAATCGCCTTTTACTGCTCCTCCTTTCATCCCTATATCCAACTTATTAAGTCCCTGAATTCCACCTCATCAAGATTTTGCATCCATTTATTTCCTCCCTTTCCACTGCAATATCCAGGGTCAAAGCCACCATCCTGTCACACCTGGATAACTGAACTCTGTTTTACCAAACATGCCCCCTCTTCGTAGTCCTTTTGTTTTATAATTAAATGTACCTAATGTCACATTTCCTTTCCTACTGCCAAAGAGCAGAAAATGTTTCCTCTTCCCAACCTCCATTGCTGTAACACTGAAATCAGATGTTCTTAAAGTACTTTACAATGTCTGTATTCTGAACCTGGGTTCAATTTATAGTTCTTTTTCACATTACTTACTAAGTTGACTTAAGTAATAATGATTTTCCCACATCCAGAACTTCTAGTTTGCTTTGTATTTTATCTTGAAGACTATTGTCTATATCCTTAACTTTCCTAGCTCTCGCTTATAGAAGCAAGACAACACAGAGAGGAAAAGCAGCTTTTGGAGCTGAGTTCTATCATGTTATAATCTTGGTTAAATTACTTCACCAATCAGTGTCTCCATATCTGTAAGATGAAGAAAATATTATGTGCCTCTTTGGTTGTTATAAGACTACATGCTTTAAGATTTCACTGAAACAACATTAGCATTTATACTGGTTTAAGAAAAGACTTAATTAAAATCTATATCGTTACATGTCACAGAAATCTAAAATCCTAACATATTTGTTGGTATATATTTTATAAAAACATTAAATACATATTATATATAAGAATTATGTCAGTAAATAGTAATCATTAATTTATTGTTAGAACTATGAAAAGAAATACAAACATGTCCAATGATATGTGAGTGAAAGATACTATACAGAATCCTGACTGACCATCAAAAGATAAATTTTATTTTTCTTTCAGCATACATTTCTATATGTGATCAATACTTGGAAAAAAACTTAAATGAAGGAGTAAATGAGTTGCTGAGTACTTTTACATCTGGTTGATGAAAGTATGCTAACATGTTAATAGATTTCAAGCAAATAAATTGTTTTTGTATCATCTTTGGTTTCATAATATAAGACAATCTTATTTTTTCTGGATTTCTGTGTAATATACACAACAAATGTAACATTCTTAAATGTATACAAAAATGCTGCTTAACGAAAATCAATACAGATTTTACTGTAATAAGAAATCATAGAAAACTATAATAAGAAAGGCATATATGATGTTTTAATTATTTATTTTATTGTTATTATTATTTGCCCCAGGGGTACAGGATGATGTTTTATTTAAATATTATTTACACAAGTATCTAAGTTAAGGCTTGAAAATTGGAGAGTTTGCTAAATTTTGCAACAAATGCCACCATTCAAAGAAAATTAATTGTGAAATGAATGTTCTTTTAGTCCTATTGTATACTGATGTGTGCACACTGGAAATGAGAGTGATTAATTTCTTCATAGGCTAGTGTAAATTAAAGAATAAATCTTTTCCCAAAAAAGGTTAGAAACTAATATGATCTGTTCTGAAATTGTGACCTTCTTTAGTTGAGATTTTCATTATTCCAAGTCAGCAGGGAGAGCGCTAATTACTCATTTAAAGATGCTAAGGTGGCCCTGGGAGGTAGATGAGAAGAAGGAAGACAGTACTGGAAAACATGTTCCCTACAGAGACTACTTGTTAGCAGCTCTTTCCTTTGAAAACCTCAGAGGGAAAGTTTTTTACAGTCACCCAAGTAAAAAATCTATTAACTTATAAGTGGAAACAATAGGCATTATTAGAGATTTAATGTTGAAAATTATTTTGTTGGGTTTCTTCATTGACTCCTGGAGCCCTTCATCTTGCAGTTAGGTGGCAGGTTCACAGAGGAGAATGTCCTATCAGCAACCGTGTAACCTCCACCAAAGCTATCTACTTGAAAGATGTAAGCCTGATGATTCACAGACCTGTACCCCTGGGGCAAAGAATAAAAATAAATAAATAAATAAATAAATAAATAAATAAATAAATAAATAAATAAATAAGCTATCTACTTTTGAGCCCTGAAAGTAGATAAGCAGGAGTTGCAGCCAAGTAATGAGCAAGCACCTTGCATCTTAAGGAAGAGGAGATCAAACCAGATGCTAGTGGTGCTGTTTGCAAGACCAAAAACTCGTACAGAAAGTACAGATGGAGAGGAAGTACAGAGCTGCCTAGTCCTTACCCAAAAAGCTGATCAGAGAAAAACCTTATCAATAACACAAGTCAAGTGAAAGTACGAGAGGGATCTAAATTCTCTCCTCTACTCAGTGAAGTCTTTTGAGGAGTTTCAGCTGGAATCACAGCTTCTCCAGGGAGTCTATGTCATGTGTTTCAACTGTCAACCCAAGATGTGAGAGAATGCATTGCCTTTGATGCTCTTTGAACCCCCAGAGGACTGGGTTGTCCAATCTCCGTTCTGTACTGGCTGAGGAACCTCTAGTGTTTTCACCATGCTCAACAAAAAAAAAATGAGCATACATACACTACCAGTGTTTGTGCCTCTCCCCACTACATGAACTCACCCTTCCAATGAGAAAACTGAACAAATCAGCAAAATTTACCCTCAATTTAAGCTATCACATATTGTTCAAAGCATACATTAGAAAAAGGGCAGGAGAACAGTGAGCAGATTGTCATTTGCCCAAAGCGTAAGTAGAAAATATCTCACGCATTTTAAATTATGTTTGGATTTCATAAAGATATGTGAAACTAATAGGAAAAGGTAGAGAAAAATGTTCACACAACTTTCTTTTTTTAATTAAGATTTAAAGAATATTTTTAATTGTGGCAAAATACACAGGACATAAAATTAACATCTGAACCATTTTTAAGTACACAGTTCAATAGCATTAAATTCATTCACATTATTGTACAACCAATTTCAAAAGCTCTTTGTATTATGCAAAACTAAAACGCAATATCCATTAAACAATTCCCTATTCTCTCCTCTAGCTAGTCGCTGGCAACCACCATTCTACTTTTTTACTCCCATGCTGATCTGTTCAATCACTTTTCCCATTTGAAGGGTGAGTTCATATAGTGGGTTCATAACATATTAGTCGAATCATTAGTGGTCAGTATTTATCTTTTTGTTACTGGCTTTGTTTCAGTCATCATAAATTCAGGTTCATCTGTATTGTAGCATGTGTCAGAATTTTCTTGCTTTTTAAGGTTGAATACTGTTCTATGGTGTGTATATACCACATTTTGTTTATTCATTCAGCCATCAATGAACATTTGGGTTGCTTTCACCTTTTGTCTATTGTGAATCGTGCTACCCTGTACACAGTTGTGGAAATATCTCTTTGAGACCCTGCTGTTAATTCTTTTGGATATATATTCAGAAGTGGAATTGCTAGACATATGGTATTTCTTTTTTTTTTAAGATTTTTATTTATTCATTAGACACAGAGAGAGAGATTACAAGTAGGCAGAAAGGCAGTCAGAGAGACAAGGAGAGGAGGAAGCAGGCTCCCTGCTGAGCAGAGAGCCCAATGCGGCCTCGATCCCAGGACGCTGAGATCATGACCTGAGCCGAAGGCAGAGGCTTTAACCCACTGAGCCACCCAGGTGCCCAACATATGGTATTTCTATATCTAAGTTTTTGAGGAAAGGATTATACTGTTTTCCATAGCAGCTGAACCATCATACATTCCCACTAACAGGGCATAAGACTTCCAGTTTCTCCACATCCTCACAACACTTGATATTTTCTGGAGTTTTGGGGTTTGGGTGGGGGTTGGGAGGATTGTTTGATTGTTTTGTAATTGCTCTACTAATGGGGGTGAAGTGTTATCTTGTGGTTTTGATTTAAATTTCCCTAATGATAGGTGATGTTGAGTATCTTTTCATGTTTGTTCACCATTTGTGTATTTTCTTTGTAGAAATGTCTATTAAAGTTCTTTGCCTGTTTTTGAAACAGGTTTTTTATTTTGTTGTAGAGTTACAGGAGTTCTATATATATCCTGGATATTAACATTTTATCAAATATATGATTTGCAAATATTTTCTCCCATTCCATAGGTTGCCTTGATACTCTGTTGATTGTCCTTTAATGTCCTTTGTTTTGTTTTGTTTTTAATGTACTCCAGTTTATCTATGGTTTTTTTTTGTTGTTGGCTGTGCTTTTGATGTCATATTCAAGAAATCTTTGAAATCCAAATCCATGAAGCATCTCCCCTATGTTTTCTTACATGTTTCACCTCATATATTTAGGTTTTTTACCTAAACTTAACTTCTTTTTGCATGTGGATTTCCAGTTTCCCCAGCACCATTTGTTTAAAAGACCATTCTTTCCCCACTGAATGGTCTGGGCACCTTGTCAAAAATCATTTGACTAAACATGCAAAAGCTTATTTCTGGGCTTTCTATTCTATTGTATTGCTCTAGATGTCTTTGTTTATGCCAGTACCACAGTGTTTTGATGACTGTAACTTCACAATAAGTTTTGAAATCATGAATGTGAGATAGTAGCTTTTTTTTTTTCAAAATTGTTTTGGTTATTTCTGAATATTCCCTTGAGATTCTATATGAATTTGAGTGAATCTATTTCTATTCTATTTCTGCAAAAAAATGTCATTGGTATTTTGATAAGGATTGCATTAAATTTATAGATCACTGTGGGTAGTGTCTATATCTTAACATTATTACATCTTCCAATTCTTGAACACAGGATGCCTTTCCATTTATTAGTGTCTTCTTAATTTCTTTTGGCAATGTTTCATAGTGTTCGGTGTACAAGTCTTTTCCCTCCCTGATTCTTTTTGATGCTATTGTAAATGGAATTATTTTTTATTGAAATATAATGGACATATATCACTGTGTAAGTTTAAGGTGTACAAAGTGTTGGTTTGATACACTTATGTATTGCAGTTATGATGACCACCATAGCATTAGCTAACACCTCCATCACATCACATGATTATCATTTCATTTTGTACTGAGAACATTGGAGATACAGTCTCTTAGCAACTTTGAAGTGTATAATTCAGTATTGTTGACTCTAATCACAACACTGTACAATAGGTTTTGGGAACTTATTCAGAGTGCTCATTCATTCATACAACTTTTTTTTTTAAAGATTTTATTTTTTTATTTGACACAGAGAGAGGTCAGATCACAAGTAGGCAGAGAGAGAGGAGGAAGCAGGCACCCTGCTGAGCAGGGAGCCTGATACTGGACTTGATCCCAGGACCCTAAGATCATGACCTGAACCTAAGGCAGAGGCTTTAACCCACTGAGCCCCCAAGGAGCCCCCATTCATAGAACTTTTAAGATTAGACATGAATACACAGAATTTTCCCTTTTGTGGAGGAAAAAACTTCACTAAAAATGATTAAATTTCAGAATCATTGAAGTGGGATGTTGAAAATGAATTATGGAGACAGAATGCCTTCAAGCTGAAGAAAATTTAAAGATCAACCAATCCAGCCTCTTCATTTTACTGATAATGAAACTTAAGCCCAGAAAGATTAAATATTTTTTGTCACATAGTCATTTTCATGAGATACCTGTATAAAATGTTTAAAACCTCATACTTTTTTCCTTCAGAAATGTTTACACATGTATATAATTTTATATTTAATGTATTTTCTCTCTTATACCTTTTTTCTTCCTCTCTTTTTCTACAATCTCAATTTTAGTTACATCCCCATATGTAGTAAGCATTGAAGACCATACTAGCTATTGGAAATAAGATATGTAGGACACAGAACCCCTGCTTTTGATGAGTGTACTTTATGTCACCACAGCTGTCAGAGAAGTAAGTCAGTTATTAACGTGCAAGGCAATGGCTGCTCTTCCTGACACTGCTTGAAAACTGTAGTATTTCCCTATCTTTCCCTATTCTGCCTTCATTTAATACTCCACACATCGGGATGTCCCCTTCTTTGGTCCTGTCATGATGTATATTTTTGGCACCTCTTTTTTTTTTAAGGTTTTATTTATTTATTTGGCAGGGAGAGAGAGAGAGAGAGAGAGAGAGAGAGAGAGAGAGAGAGAGAGAGAGAGAGCACACCAAGGGGAGCAGGAGAGAGAGAAGCAGGCTTCCTGCTGAGCAAGGACCCTAATACAGGACTCAATCGCAGGTCCCTCGGATCATGACCTGAGCCGAAAGCAGATGGTTAACTGACTGAGCCACCCAGGCATACCTTTATGACAGCTCTTAAGTAAACTAGGAAATTGTGCTTATGCTTGATTGAGAGACCACTTCCTGCCCTTCTGAATAAAAATCCTTCCTATTTTATTACCTATGTGTTCTCCAAAGTAATCCTTTTACCTGTAATGTCCAGAATCTTTTGCAACTCAGTCTGTTCTAGATCTCTAAAGACATTATTTTTTCCTCAAATTCATGTTCCTCTCTTTTAAATTTTTTCTGTAACTCCTTATCCAAAATTTAATCAAGCAAGTTTTATGTTACCAGGATGGGAAAAGTTATATCATGCAAATAGCAACCATAACAAGCCTGGAGCAGCTGTACTACCATAACACTGTATGAACTTTATCTTAAAAAAGAAAAAACCAAAACTATTCCTAAGCATAGGGAAATAAATAGGAAAATATTAATGACAATGAGAAATTTCTTAAGGAGTCAGTCTTTAGTGAGTTGGGAAGGCAGCTTATAATCAAGTGAATTTTTATATATTGTTTCACATCTTTGGCTGGACCTTTTGTTTGTTTTCTGATCTTTCTGGCTGATGGGAATAGCAGAACAAAGACAATCAAGAAGCAAGGACACGAATAGGTAGAATTTGCTTTGACACCAGGTGCAAGACTAAACTCTACTTTAGGCCATGGTTTTTCATTCATTCAGCCCTGCTTTTTAAGGTTCACCACTACAGTTTGAAAAATACAGTTTTCTAGTATGCTTGCTTAACTTTATTTTCATTTTTAAAGATTATTTACTTTGGAGAAAGAGAGAGTATGAGTGGGGGGCGGGGAGGGGTAGAGGGGTAGGGAGAGAAGAACATACTCCCCATTGAGCACAGAGCCCATCCCTTAACCTTGAATTGAGATCATGACCCCCAAGATCATGACCTGAGCAGAAATCAAGAGTCAGGGGCTTAACCGGCTGAGCCACCCAGGGACCCCTGCTTGCTTAACTTCTATCTCAAGATACATATTACTCCTAGAATTTTCTCTAGTACGAATTGTAGGAGTGGTTGTTCAGGTTTTAAGGTATAGAACTCTCACCATTTCTGAATTTAAATCCACTTATTTCAATTTAACATATATCCATTTATTATGTACATGAATGTTTATTTTGAATTTTTTGCCTATTAATTAATTCATTGACATGTGCATGCTTATAGGAGGAGGAGCTTATTGATGCAGAAATGTTAGAGACAGTAAAGAAGATTTAAGAAAGCAGAACAAGCTGATATATTATCTTATTGGAAGCTTTGTTAAATTGTCTGTTGTCTCATTTTGGTTGACCAAATTAAGTAAAGGCAGAGAATCATTAGAATTTAATGTGCATTGTGACTCAATGTGAGTTTATCAATCAGTCATTAAAATGCTTGTTTGAGATTTATAGGTTCCAGTTATAGATAAACCCTTAAAAGTAATTTGGATATCAAATTGGAGATCCCAGGCATTTCATTTCTGCTCAGAAAGGATAATATCCTAATGAATTTGAAAAGAATTGACATGTATACAATAGAATGAACATTTTTCCAGAAGCAACAATGTATTATTCAAAGACAAAACTTCCTTGTTTATACATTAAATTTAATTTGTATTAGTAATACTTTACATCAGTGTAATATGTTAGAGAAATAGTATATGTATTTACATTTATTTAAATCAGAATCTCCTGATCTATATAATCTATAGTTTTAGAATTCATTATAAATTGTTGAAATTTACAGCAATTTTCTAAATTAGTCATTCTCAAACAGGGATAATTTTGCTTCCCAGGGGATATTTGGCAATGTCTGAAGACTTAATTTGTTGTTACAACTTGGAAGAGGGTGGTACACCCTTCCAGGGGTTGGTAGTACACCAACTCTAGAGTAGATAGAGGCCAGAAATGTTGTTAAACATTTCTGCACAGGACGGCTGCATACAACAAAGAATTATCTGGTCCAAAACATCAACAGTGTCAAAATTGAGAAACCCTGCTCTGAATTGTGTATAGCGTACTTGAAACCAACTTCAGTTTGATAGATATCCCAAAACTTAATATAACATTCTTACATAAACCCTGCATTTTCTGCTCAATTTTCCTGTTAACTAAAACTGATCTAAAAAATAAAATAGGTTGCTTTTATTAAAAAACTAAGAGGAAATATTTTTCTAAAAATTTTTGTTTAAAACTAATATGTAAAAAGAAAACGTAGTTATTTTAAAGGTTTTTTAAATAAAATAACACTAAAAAGGGGCACCTGGGTGGTTCAGTCATTAAGCGTCTGCCTTCAGCTCAGGTCATGATCCCAGGGTTCCGGGATCGAGCCCCGCATCGGGCTCCCTGCTTAACGGGGAGCCTGCTTCTCCCTCTCCCACTCCTTCTGCTTGTGTTTCCTCTCTCGCTGTGTCTCTCTCTGTCAAATAAATAAATAAATTCTTAAAAAAAAACCTAAAAAAATGTATACTAAAATATATATTTTTTTAAGTTTCATCACAGTAATTTGTACAAAAAGTGACATATCTTTAAAGAGAAGATGTAATATCACTATTTATACACAAACACATATATAGCACATATATATGTATATATAATATGTGTATATATTATGTACCTACATATAATGTGTATTTATATATATCATTATAAAAATATATCCATACAGAAATTTTATGTAAATGACTATTTTGTCAAACTGAAGGGAATAGGCAGTAAGAACATCTAGAGAATGACAAAGATCAATAACACCTGTCATAAAGGTGATGAGTGACTCAAGTTAATTTTATAAACCTGAACCTCCACAAGAATATTTCTTTTATGCCTATCTTTCAGTATTGCTAGGCAGAACAGAGATCTGAAAAACAATATAAAAATAGTACACTGCCCAATTAATTGTTAATTGAACTTGTTCTTTCAGATTTATTTCTAGTACTCACCTATAAATCTGTTCCACTATTTCATTTGTCATTTTACTTCTATACCTGCTGTGATATTTGCTATGTAATTGTATGAAAAGTATCTGAATAAGGAACTGTTTCTCAATATGGACTATGTACTTAGAAAAAAGAACCACATGTTGTTCATTTTGTTTCTTTGAAAGCTAGTATGTTTCCTAGCATATATATGTTTTATATATATGGTTTCATATATATGGCATGTATACATATGATATTCAGCCAACTTAGAAGGAAAGGAGGAAGGAAGGAAAAAAAGAAGAGAACTTTATTCTTTTAAAGGAATCATTAAAATTTTTCTAAACTTCCCTGTTCAGTCAGTGTCAAGAAAAAAAGAGGGAAATTTAATTTAAAAAATGGTCACAAAGGGGCAAAAGTGGGAACATGATGTTATCCAGAATATAAGATGCTGCTACTTCCCCCTAGGCTAGACTCATGAAATTAAAATTACTGCTGTTCGAGCCACTGCCATTGTTAGTAACATTGCTGTGGTCTTATGAAAAATGATACTGGGGCCACTGTCGTTGACACTGCTGAAGTTGCCCACAGCCAGAAGGACTTTTCCTCCCTTCTGCCTTCAAATATCTTATGAATTCTTCCTAGTCAGATCCTACATAGAATCAAATATCAAAGAATGTTAGATGTCATGAAGGGCGTGGATGTGAACACAGACCTCTGATTAGTGAGTCAGTATCCTCACAAGATGATAACAGCCATTTGTTGTATGTATATATAAATTATATATAGGAAATATTTGTACATATATTTAATATATATGTATGTAAGTAATAATCATCCAAGGAAATTCAACAAAAAAGAAAAATTTGACTTATTATATCAGGTAAAGTTTAACAACAAATTCTCTAATATTTTAACTCTAGAATATATAGAAAGAGTATACTCTTTTCATATATCCAAGATTTGTCTTTTCCATAGAAATCTGTTTTAAAAACAGTAACATACATATATACATTACATATATATACATTTTTATATTTCCTATGACCTGTTATTCTTTCCTCTCTGAAAACTTTACACAGAAAGCTAATAACTGTATATTCAGGAAACATGTATGTATCTTTGGAGAGGACTGAAATACATAACAATGAGTAATACACAGAAATGGAATCGAAAAAATTATTTTTCTTTATTAAATTGCAATACAAATCCTATATAGTAGAAGATATCAGAGTAACATAACACGTTTATGGTTTTTTATATGAATTACTTGGAAGCCAACATTATCTGGAAGGTGAGCATGATAGTAGAAATATGAACATTCAAAAAAAAAAAAACAAAGAAATGTGAACATTCATAAGATTTGTCCCAAGGTCATTTTGCCTTAAAAAGTATTAAAACTTCTAAAATTGTTATTTGTCTGTTGCAACAGTAGAATAAGCTCAAGGTCAAATAACAGCATTTCTTCATTTTTTAAAATAAGATTCTAAACCTTACAAGAACTGAAATGCTTAAGGACATCAATAAGAAGGCATTTTAGAATAAAATCTTTGAAAGATGGTTCCACTGTGTAAAAAAGAGTCACAATCATTCAATTGCCTGTGTGTTTATCTTCAAAATGTTCCCAGATATTGTATCTTAAAGAACTGAAATTTGAAACAAAAGGAAGTGCCTAGGATTTAGAAATTGTGTTTTTAAATGCCATAATGTGTTGTAAGACTTCTGACACATGGCAAGGGTTAGAAAAGTTTTAGTTTCTTCTTTCTTTTCTGTTAGTTCTGACAAATCTTTAATATAATTGATATAATTAAAATTTCAGCTATAATAAGTGCTTCTTTTTAATGTATCTAATTCTTAAAAATGAGAATGATATTTTAATTTTACTTCAACACAAAGATAATAAAGATTAGAGCAAAGTATCCACAAATACGTAGTATTTGTGTATGTGTTGTCAAGCTTTGTAAAAGAAATCTCAGAAATTGTATTCAATCTCTACTTTTTAAAGTGTAGTACTTTTATTTTATAGTTAAATGCCTTATAAAAATAATGATTATTGAAAATTGTACTGTTTTCTAAGATTACATATTTATAAATTCTTCTTTAAAATCTTTTCCTTAAAGATTTATTTATTTTAGAAAGAGGACATGGGGTTAGGGGCAGAGGGAGAGGGAGAAAGAGTCTGAAGCCAACTCCCTGCTGAGCATGGAGCCTGACAGGGGCATAGTCTCATGACCCTGAGATCATGACCTTACCCCAAACCAAGACTTGGATGCTTAACCAATTCTGCCACCCAGGTACTCCTTATACACATATATTCTTCACAAAAAACTGTAAGGTAGATACATCCTCTATCTACCTACCTACCACTTAAATTCAACAAGAAATAATCTTTGAGAATAGATTCTTCATTGTTGTTTTTAAATATTTTATTTTTTAATTTAAAAAAAAAATTTTAGAGGTAGGAGGGGCAGAAGTAGAGGGAGAGAGAGAATCTCAAGTAAGCTCCACACCCAGTGCAGAGTCACTAATGGAGCTCGATCTCAATCCTGAGATGATGACCTGAGCTGAAATCAAGAATCTCACCCTTAACCATCCAGGTGTCCTTAAAGATTCTATTTTTAAGCAATCTCTACACGTAACGTGGGGCTTAAACTTAAAACCCCAGGATCAAGAGTCACATGCTCCACTGACTGAACCAGCCAGGCTCCCTACGATAGATGTTTTAGAGAAAAAAGTATATGATACTTTTATAAAGAAAAACATTTTTTTCCATGCAAGTCAGTTTATAAGTAGCAGTGGGCCATGTTTACAAGAAGTTATTTAGAATTAGATATAACAGCATTCAGTTGTCAGAATCTGCATCTCTGTGCCAGAGTTATTTTTGAACACCATGGAAAGCCACTCTGCTTTTGTGAGAACGGGAAGCTTAAAGTACTAGTATTAACAGTATTAACTAGTATTAACAGTAGTACTAGTATTAACTAGTATTAATTAAGTCCCTGGGGACTTTCAATCAAAGACTAATAAGAAAAAAAAATATATATATATAGTGTATGTGTGTGTGTGTGTGTGTGTCTATGTGTAAATAGACATATATCCTCTTCCTCCATTTTCTCTGAGGAGGAGGATTCTGAACTATATATTTTTAAACTGTTCCCCAGTATCTCCCTACAGGAAAAAGTTTCAGTCATTTGTGTCAGTTGGCTTAATAACGAATACTTTATTGTCTCTAATTGCCTATTTTTTCCTTCCTGTATTAGTTACCTACTCCATAACTTACATTCCTTGAACCTGTCAAGTTTTTCGTTATATAAGGTTGAATAATTTACCATCCTAATGACAGAAAGGATGGTATTGTTAATGAATATCCCAGGATCATGGGACCGCTAGCATGCGATAATTTGATAATTACTAAGAATCTCAAATGTTCTTCAGTGTGGCGATATGGTGAAAATCTACACCAGAACTTATTAGATGTAACAGATAAAGGTAATACCTCGCATATTTAAGAAATAAGCTGGCAATGGTAATTATAAGAATGTGTAGTTGGTCGTTGTTAAATTTCATTAATGTCCTTAGAAAAAGAAAATTAAGGTCTAAATCACCCCCACAGTCATATCAGAGTGTGGTGTACATGTCACAAAGCCTTTATGATGGCATATAAGACTCTTTATCTCCTGCAACTGGAAAGCAGATTGGCCTGAATAACCAGTTCCAAAACCCAACTATTGTTAAAAAGAAAACCATAGGTCCGAAATCTTGTCAATAAACCAAATCAGTACACCAGGACTTAATACCTAACCTATCTGCAGTTTCGGTCCCCCAGAAAAGTAACATTTAACATGGGAATTTCCTGGTCAGCATTAGAAAATTTACTGACAGACCTCCTCCTTTCCCCTTAGTGGGGTGACCTTGTCTAAAATAGTGGATTATTTGCTAACAGTTTTCTTTTTTCCACTCCCTTACTTCCTTTAAAAAACCTTTCTTTTTCTGTAGTCCTCTGGAGCTCCTTATACTTGTTAGGATGCTGTCCAAATCATAAATTGATTAATAACACCAATTAGATCTTTAAAATTTACTTGGTTGAATTTTTGTTATTTTATGGTATGATAGCAATAAAATAGAACTTACGTCTCTGGTAAGTTTCCAGAGCCAATAGAACATGCCTAGGAATGGATTTTGAGGGAGCTGGATGAGAGAGGGGATGAAATAGGGAGGAATAGATAAGAATTTCTTTTTTCTTTTGTTTTTTTAACCAACATCATTCCCACCAACAAGGCATGATAGTCTTGGTTGCTCCCCATCCTTAACATACATTTGGTCTTATCTGAAACTTTTATTTAAGCAATCTTGGTAAGTAGGAATCAGTACTGTATTTTGGTTTTATTTTTAATTTCCCTAATATATAATGAAATTAATCACCTTTTCATGACTAGTAACCATTGTAAAATCAACAGTGTGAAATTCCCATTCAAGTCCTTTGCCTATTTTTTATTTGTCTGCTTTTTCCTCCTTATTGATTTATATATTCTGAATATGAGACTTTTATTGAATATGTGCATTATTATTTCCTTCCTTCTGGAACTCATGTTTTCATGGTAATGGTATTCTTTTGTATCAATTACACAGGATTGGACACTTCAAAATACACAACTCTTTAGGAATTACTTACCTAAGGCTTTAATAAAGTAAAGGTTAGAGAATTTCTTGATGAGGCAAATTCTCATGTGTCTCAGGATTTTACACACTGACAAATATGCTTGGAGTTAGTGCTAATTCACAACTGAAATTGCTACTTGACACATGGAAAAATCAATGGCTTACAATTAATGAAGTAAAAATTAGAATATTAACTTGGTAGAGTATTAAAAAAGAAATCAAAAGGCTCAATGAGGGAAACAGCCTGTATGAGTATATTAACATAAGACCAGGGAACAGATAACTATGTTTCCCAAGAAGCACTAGAAACATTCTTTTCCATACAACATATAATAATGGCATGCTGTAGGGGCATGGAAATAACTGAGAAGCCAAGGTTGATGGTAGAGGTATGGTTATAGAACTTATTTTGAATTAATGAATTCAAATTACTTTGGATAATACGATTCTGCAATAGCAGAAGCCAAGTAGTGACATTTTATTTTCAGAAGGAAGGTGGACATATTGCTGTAAGATTCAGAAAGGAAGCCAGGAACAATGACTCCCAATAATTTGTACCTGTGACTAATACACCTTGGTGTTCCTACTGGCAAAATAGATGGGCACCCAACAAGGATACATATTGACCTATATAACCTAAAGCCAGTGCCAACTAAATAAGAAATCATGTCACCTTGGCAATTTTCCAGACCTGAACTAATTTCAAACCTTGAACTCTTCAAATTAAGTAGAGTGACAATCATCTTGAAGAAGGACCCCGTAACACCATAGGAAGAGTACAGAGCACAAATTTCCCAGATATTTCACCCAAAGGAACCTATAGCCATTTATCAGAGAATAATTCCCCAGAGAAAATATAATTTCCAGCTATTTCTATAGCTTCTGGATACGTGGCCTGATCTAACACTAATACCCTAGTGATGGCACAATTACTCATGAATGGAGTAGCCATAGCGGTAGGAAAAGAGGCTATTCATGGATCTAACAACATTGAGTTTCTTCTCACAAGAGCATACGTGGCTACAAATGTTACAGAATGCCCAAACCCTAGGAAACACATAGAGACTAAGCCTGTGATACTGTACCAACCCACTAAGTGTTTTTGTTTTTGTTTTTTAAGATTTTATTTATTTGATAGAGAGAGAGAGATTATAAGCAGGCAGAGAGCCAAGCAGAGAGGAGGAAGCAGGCTCCCTGCCGAGCAGGGAGCAGGGAGCCTGATGTGGGGTTTGATCCCAGGACCCTGAGACCACGACCTGAGCTGAAGACAGAGGCTGTAACCCACTGAGCCACCAGGTTGATTGTAGTATAGTCAGCCCTTCCACCAGAGAGGGTGAAGGCATACATATTTATTGGAATCAAAACATATTTTGAGTATAAGTGGGCCTCTCTTGCTTATAATGCCTTAGCCAGAAATTTATCTGAAGGCTGACCCTAGTGTCTGATTTATCATCTTTGGATCCTACTTCTAGAGCTCAGACTTCCCAGCTTCTAGAACTATGAGAAATGTCTGTTGTTCAGGCCACCCAGTCTATGGTATTTTGTTATAGCAGCCTGGGCTGATGAAGACACCTCATAGGATAAAGGTTAAAACGACCTACTATGGGATTGACATGCTGTCCTATGAGATACAATATATGATTGAACTATCATATGTATTCTCAACAACAGAATACATGTGTCTGGGAACCAAAGAGCGGAAATTAAAATGGCTCCTCTCACCATTAATCCCAGTGGCTCGCCTGAGGAATTTGCTCTTCCTGTCATCTCAACTTTAATAAATACTGGTCTAGAAGTCCTGTTTCCAATGGGAAAAACAGTTCTACAATGGGCATAGTAAGGATTTTGCAAAACCTGAAGGTATGGCTTCTGCCTAGGAATGTAGTGGATCGTCATACCAGTTTAAAAAAAAAAAAAATAGGCCAAGGAAGGAGTTACTCTCCTAGCTGTGTAGTTAATGTGGAGGGAATTTAATATGGAGCACAAATGGAGCTGAGAAATGAAAAAGGTCTACCATACCAGAGGCTGATAGTGCCAGACTCAAACCACTCACAAATTTCAACATGCTTTAGCAGATTTCCAGCTGCTAGTGTCTTTTTTCTCTGTGTCCCAGGGCTTTTGCCAACTTTTGAAAACCACTATCAGCTCAGGGCAGACATTGAGTGCCTGGAAATGAATAGCCCTGAGATCATCCTCAACTGTTGACAGAAAGGGATTGATGTATACAAGTCAGCTTCTTCATCCATCCAGTGGGATAATTCTGACACAATATAATTTACAAAATTTCCTGAAGTTTCCCTCTGAGTTTAAATTCCAGGCCACCACTATGGGTGTTGACTAAATAAGACATCCTTTGTTGACTGCTTCCCTTTTTTTAAATACCCCTACCATTGTTTCTTGCTCTCTCAAATAAAATGTTTTCACCAGAATTCTTGTTGTACGGATGGGTTCTCCTATAATCCAAACTAAGATACCTTGAGGCATGTCAGACACCCTGTAAAATATAAATGTGAACTTGATAATTTTTAAAAGTATTGTAAGCCTCTAAAGTGGAAAAGGTGTTCTGATCCTTAAATGGTGTTTTTATGATTTAAAAATCAAAGTGAAATAAAGTGAATACATTTTACATTAAGTATTACATTATTATTAATTGCTATTATCTTTTTGAAAATCATTTGACAGGGGCACCTTTGGTGACTCAGTCCTTAAGCGTCTGCCTTCCACTAGGGTCATGATCCCAGGGTCCTGGGATGGAGCCCTACATCGGGCTCCTGCTAGGCAATCAGCCTGCTTCTCCCTCTCCCGCTCCCCCTGCTTGTGCCCCTGCTCTCAAATAAAAAAGTAAAGTCTTAAAAAATCTTTTTAAAATAAAAGTCATTTGACATCATTAGAATAATCTCTGGTAAATGGAAAAAATAAAATATATAAAGTATAAAATATTAAAATATAATTTTTAATTATGCTATAACTAAAACAAAGTAAGGCCCTTTAATCGACATATTACTTTCCAAGGCCTATTATCTATCCACCCCTCCATTTATCATCTATCTAGTGATCATCTCAATTGTAACGTAGTAAGCTCCTCCCATTTTTATGTGTGCGTGTGTCAAGCAGAAAGTATGGATTTTTCCAAGAGACAGAGAAGCGCTAGAGATCCTCTTGATCATTCTTTCCTAAATTAGGCTCTGTGGAAACAGTAGTACTAGTACAGCTCTTAAAATTGAGTTAAGTAAGAGACTACAAGATGTGCTGTATTTCCCCTCACATCACTTATCCCAGTTCTTGCTCAGGTATTGACAATGCAAATGAGAAAACCTGTTTTAATAAACTTTATTTTTTTCTTACATGTTGTTTTATTTTGTATTCCTCTGACTTATTTTACCAATAATTTATAAATGGTTGTGTATGTATATGTGTAAAAATATATAATAAGTTATCTACCCTTTGGAAGATGCTGCTGCTGGTACTCAAATATTAGGGTTCAAGCAAATCTCATTTATGACATAAGTCTTACTCTTTCAAATACCATGCTTCTGTATATTCCATATATATAATCCAACAAGTCAAACATGACAATTATATATGAAGTCCACATGCTTCCCTATAATTAATATAAAAACATATTAATTGACCAATTATTTATTGGTATAGACTATATCCAAGGTACCAGTGTTTTTGTGGTTATAGTCAGATAATCAATTGCTATTATCTAAGACGCTTCAAAATTTATTTAAGTGATGTAAAAGAGAATTTTGTTTAAATATTTAACAAACAAATGCTATGAAGAATTTGTAGAATATAGCTCATTTTCTTACTAGAATACTTTGAAATTTTGGAGGATAACAAGATTTATGTGAAATGATGAGACCACAAAAGTTATAATGTATAACTCAATGCTAACCACCATTCTATAAACTTATAAACTAGATATGTACTACAGTTTCATAGAAAATATCAGTATAAGCTTTAATTTACCAATTCTTCTCAGTCATCCTTACTAATATAATAGTGGCTAATTATTTTGAGTCCATGTCATTCATTGTTTACTCATATTAGACTGCTCCATAACATGTTTTAAACCACAGTTGGCCTGGATACAATGAGAACTTTCTTCAAAGGCGCAGTAATCTTCATGTTAATGTAGCTTAGAATTTCAAGGGCATACCTGATATAACAATGTGTTGTCATAAATATTTCTGATATTTATTCATTATACTTACTTTAAAAGCAAGTTAATATTTCAAAAATAAATTAATAGTAACATCATTTCTTAGCTCAATTATAAAATATGCTAATGTGTCAGACATTCTTAATGCATCAGGATTGGCTGGGGACTGCTGTAGCCAAAGTAAAAAGAATTTTAAAAAGCAGTATTCCATGGTGAATAATTTAACCATATGGTCTTTTGGCTTTGATTTAATTCAGCAATGGATGTTAGGAATTTTATGGTGTATCTGGAATATATATACTACTTCTAAAAAGGACATTCATATAAAAGGAAATATAAATACTATATGAAAAATTCATTTATTGTATTTCTTTCCAAATTTTACCATAGCCTTTTCAAATTCTCCAAGGAAACATATTTCCTCTCGTTATTAGAAATGACTTCTCAAATCAAGCTAAACCCAAAAGGACTGACACTTAATGTATAGGAATTATATATATATATATATATTTTTAAAGATTTTATTTATTCATTTGACACAGAGAGAGAGATTACAAGTAGGCAGAGAGAGAGGAGAGAGGAGGAAGCAGGCTCCCTGCCGAGCAGAGAGCCCGATGTGGGCCCCGATCCCAGGACCCTGGGATCATGACCTGAGCCGAAGGCAGCGGCTTTAACCCACTGAGCCACCCAGGCGCCCGGAATTATATTTTGGGTGAACTTTGATAAATCAGAAATTATCAGGGAAATTTCTTACAATTAAACCTTAATCATGCCTAGTTAACAGGGACACACACTCTCAGGGGAGGGAGAGAGGATCAGAGCTGTTACATTGTTACAGTATAAAACTGCCCTGTACTGGGCACCTGGGTGGCTCAGTCAGTTAAGCAACTGCCTTTCCCTCAGGTCATGATCCTGGAGTACCAAGACTGAGTCCCACATCAGGCTCCACGTTCAGCAGGGAGTCTGCTTCTTCCTCTGCCCTTCACCCTTGTGCTCTGTCTCACTCACTCTCTCTCTCTCAAATAAATAAATAAAATCTTAAAAAAACTGTCCTGTAGTAATGAAATAAAGTCTTTAAGTTCTCTCTGCAGGTACATTTTGGAAAAATTCAACAAGTATTTCATATATGTATGTGTGTGTTATAATTTGGATGTGTGTGTATATTCACACACACACACACACACACACACACACACACACACACACATTTCTTTAAGGGTCAGCAATTTTGTCTTCTCGAAGGTAAGAGATATGTCCATGAAGCCAAGTATTCACTTGACCTAGTTGCTCATTGAAATGAATGTACTTATTAATACAAGACAATGTAAAGAGAAGTATATGTTTGCCAATAATGAACCTGAGAAACAAAAGCAGGTCATAATTAGAAGGCCAGTAAAGTTCCATGAATGGGTTCTGACAAAATTTAGGCTGAAACTTTTATGGCTTCCATTAACATTGTGATAATATATAACAGTTTACCAGTGTCCCTTTGTGTAGATATAACACTTCTTTCAGCATCTGCATCTTCATTTATAAAACAGGGATAATAATTCCTGCCATATGTTCTTCATGGTATTGTGTCAAGAAGTGATAGTAATTGAAAATACCTCAACAAATATAAAGTTTTATTTTTCCTTCCATTTTTGTATCTGACTGTATTTGTCACCAAAATCTGTTAGGACTGCATGAGATAGTATGCAGTAATAAATTGAAGTGAAGACTATAAAAAAAAGACATATAGAAAGGGATTCCTATTGAGAGAACACATGAAATGCATTTTTCAGCTGACACTTACAAATGAAAAGCAATGGCAGAGGGAAAATTCAGTGCAGGCATTGACGTTCTGTGGTTGAAGAAAGCCATAGAGAAAAATACTGCCTGTGTGTCATCATCTTGTACAGAATTCTGAACAGCTTAAAAGTATCATAGGGACTGTGACTATGCTACTGATTTGATTGAAAGATAAAATCATCAAACACCAGATTTAAAGAATTACCCTCATGGTTATCTATTTAATTGCAACAATGTGATACTTGATCATCCTTTAAACTATCATTTTTAGTGGAGTCCATTAAGCCAAACAACAAAGATCAATGTTAATTTTAGGTAAAATAGTTTGCTTATTCTTCTCAGAAACTATTCTGAAACCACAATTTACTAGTGCTCTCTTTCCCTCCTTTTAATTCATTTCAGGTTATGTCTTCCTGCTGGTGTTCATTTTCACTGCCCTGACTGTGGGATAGGTGTCTCCCCCCTAATTGTCACCAGTGTCACTCTATTCAAAGGTGACACTGCAGTAGCATCTTTATCACCTAAGTCAGCACGACCATTCTCTCTGTTGACCAGTACACTATCATCTGCCATTTCTGATGGCTTGGTCCTAATTAAGAACTTTGCACTCAAATGAATTTTAATGTACTGGATACAGGTTTTAATAAGCAGTCCTAGAACTATGTGCAGAACATAGTAAGTAATAAATATTTGAAAGACTGCCAGAAGATTTATCAGCCTGTGTGCCAGAAAAGAGATAAACAAATGCCAATATGTGGGAATTTGGATAGTCTTCTAAATGGGAAATTTTTAGTTGATGTAAATTTCTATAGGTAATGATTAAATCCTACTACTAGACTCTAAAATATATATAACAGATGTGAAAACACAGGAACGTTGGCTTGAGTCAAACAGTAGTTTGACTTGTAAAACACTGTTAAAACAAACCATCAACTCAGGAGCTAAATTTTATATTTCTAGAAAAAAAATTTTCTTAACTTAGCCGAGTGTAGATGGTAGATACCATCTATTGATTTGGCCGGGGGAGGGGGGGTGGTGTGGGTGGGTACTGCTTTTGCTTCACTTGAGCCAAGCATCTCTAATGCCCATTAAACAGCTGTTGGGGATAATACAGTACTGCCCGCCCCCCCCTTCTACCACCTATATCCCCAATATGGGTACCAACAACAACTCAGGTTTACCTTTTATCTGGGGCGCTCAGCATCAGCAGTCTAAGTCAAAGAAAAAAGCATCGCATCCCACCTCTGGTCATTGAGATTAAAGCATACAGGCTTTTATGTATTAGATGACCCTGTTGTAGAAAGACAGTTTCATCATATAGATTACAAATTGTATCACTTATCAAATATTTATAATATTTCTATTTTTCTACCAAAATAGGAGTGGGAAAGAAGAATATACTTTAATGAACAGTCTTTATCTTTAGGCACCTTGAAATATACTTAAGAATAAATAAATAGTCAACTCTACACCTCTACATTCTATAATCTACATTATCTAAGATGGAAATATATATATTTATACATAAAACTAACAATAATACAAGTGCATATGGATGTCAAAAAATATAAAACAGCAATACTATAAGAATGTGTATATGAGTCAAATAATTTATATGAATGTTCACATTATACTCCTCCAGGCAGGGATTATATCTCATTTTCTTTTTTGTATCCCTAGATCCAGAACAAAGCAAAGCAGCCAATATATTCTCAGAAAGCAATGCTTGAAAAAGTAAGTGGATAACTTCTTTGATATTTCAGAAAAGAGAGTATTTATTTGTGCTAGAATACTATGATGGTAAACATAAAAATATGCTTAACATAAAAGATGACATCTTTTTCTTTTGTTAACTGTTGAGTATTTCTAACTGACATGAAATGTAATGGAAAATAGATTTTTTATGTAATTGTGTTCGCTTGTATCTGTATTCTTACAAAGGTTTTGATGACTATGAGATTATTTATTTTTTAAATATTGTATTCAAATATATTTCCAACTTCTGGATCATCTTTGGAAAAACTCCTGTAATTACTAATCCATAAACTTGTGCAAGGTATTTTTTGTGATCTTCAGATATTTACAACTTTTAAAGATCTCTCTTTATAGAAGTAACTTAAATATGTTTTTTATGGTACCTAATTTGGTATTTCTAGGAGGGCACAGCAATCCTGCCCCCCCTCCACCTATAAGGAATCCTGGTGGGTTGAATTAAATTGTATTTTAGAAAGTAAATTTAAAAAATTGTGGCTACATATAACCGAAGTTTCATCTTAGACATAAAGTAGAAAATTATTTTTTAAAAATTAGATGTCTTTTCAAACTGTTGATGACAGCCAACAATAGACCAAACACTTCTTTATGTGATTTTTTTAGACAGATGATAAAGCTAGAAATAAAAGTTACAAATAATTTCTAGGTTATGTTTTTCTAGAAAGTAGTCATTTTTTCTGGTGATCATTCATACAAATAATAGCTATATTTGAGCCCAAATAATTAGTTGCAAAGATTATTTTTAACATCATCTTAAAGCATGACGGACACTATAGAAAGAAAAAGAAATAAGAATTTATTTGTACTGGTAATGTATTTTTTATTTATGTTCATGTGCAATCTAATAAGCAATCTATTCTAACAGGGGCCATAGGAAAAATAGATGTCAGAAAAAAGTCTATGTCAAACCTTAATTTTTGTTTTATCACCTCTGATCATCTCCTCATCTCCCAAGACATTTTTTTTTTTTGAACACTACCAGTCTAACATTTTCAGATAGTGGTTTCCATCCTGTTCAAAGCTAATTTCAGTTTTGCTCTGTGTTTCATCTCTCACGCTATTGTTTCTCTCCTTATCTATTTTATTACTATATACACTTTCACATTCTTAATGATTGTTTTCTATTGGCATACACATTTCATTCATCCAAGTACATATGTCCATACATATTCCTCACTCCTACTCTGTTTCATCTACAAATCAGTTTCCATCAACTTTAAACTTTATATACACTAGTCCAAATACATTCCCAATCTATGGCCGTATTTTTGTAAACAACCATGTTGTATAATATACTATACTACATCTACCAAAAGTGTAAATTCTATATGTTCGAAATATGTATACACCCTTGAAACCACCACCATAATCAAGATAATGAGCAAATCCATCACCTCAAGAGTTTTCTCATGACCTTTTTTTATCCTTCACATTTTACCCTTCCTGTCTAACTTCTTAGGCAACTATGGATCTACTCGCTCATTATAGACTAGATTATAATCTCTAGATTTTATCCAAGTACAATCATACAGTATGCACTCCTTTTTTGTTGTTGTCCAAATTCCTTCAATCGGCATACTTATTTTGAGATTCTTCTATGTTCTCTGTTTATCAGTAATCCCTTACTTTTTTTTTTTAAAGATTTTATTTATTTATTTGTCAGAGAGAGAAAGAGCACAAGCAGGCAGAGTGGCAGACAGAGGCAGAGCAAGGAGCCTGATGTGGGGCCAGATCCCAGGACCCTGGGATCATGACCTGAGCTGAAGGCAGAGGCTTAACCCACTGAGCCACCCAGGCGTCCCAGTAATTCCTTACTTTTGATTGTGACTAGTGTTCTACTGCATGCATGCACGATGTTGTATGTATCTGTTTGTGAGTTGATGGACATATGGACTATTTTCAGTTTGGGGATATTGGAAATAAAGTTGCTATGAACATTCATATGCAAGTCTTTATAAGGAATATAGGTTTTAATTTCCCGGGATAAACTTTATCTGGCCAAGCTATATTACCCTTTTTATTATATATTACTGAACTCAAAGAGTTAAAATTTTGTTAAGACTATTTTGCATCTATATTCACACAGGATATTATTTTGTAGTTTTCTTTTCTTGAAATCTTTTTGTCTTGTTTGGTATCAGGATAATCCTGGTGTAATAGAATATGTTGGGTATGATTCTCTCCTCTCCAAAATTCTGGAAGTATATTTATATAATTGGCATTATTTTTTCCTTTAAATGTTAGGTAGAATTCAGGAGTGAATTCAACATCTGAGGCTGATGTTTTCTTTTCAATTTCTGTAATAGTTATAGGGTTATTTATATTATATTCTGCCTTCTTGAGTGAATTTTGGGAGTTTGTGTCTCACAATGGATTTGTCTATCACATCTAAGTTTTTAAATTTATTGTCATAAATTTGTCCACACTATCCCCTTTTTTATATTTTAATTTGAGTAGAATCTATACTAATATCATCTCTTCTTTAGCTGATATTGGCAGTTTGTATATTTTTCTCCTTTTTTCCTGATCAGTCTGGTTGGAGTTTTACCCGTGTTATTGATTCAAAACAAAGTTTTGGTTTCATTGATTTTTAAATTTTTAATCTGTTTTATATTTTGTTGATATCTACTCTAATCTTTATTATTTCCTTTCATCCAGTTTTGTTGGATTTAATTAGTTCTTACTGGTATATCTTTTGAATATAGAGCTGTGCTCCTAGTTTGGAACCTTTATTCTTCCGTAACACATGTTTGGTGCTATAAATTTTCTTTATATTTCTTTTTATTTTCTTGTTCACCAGTCAAGCAAATATTAATATGTTAAGGAGAATTTTTTCATCAATTAAGATATTTAAATTTTTTCTTTAAATTTATTTTTGACTCATGAGGTATTTTTAAAAAGGTTGTTACTTAATTTCCATAATATAGGGAAAATAAAACCTCTGGATTTTTTAATGCTCCTGTAAAAAAATTTCCAGCCTTTTGAGACTCCTCACTTACTATGGGAATTAGATTTGTAGCCATTTACCTAGTTAAATGCTCCAAAAGAATAATAAAATTCACCTTAGCTATTCCAAAGATAAATGGTTACATTCTTGATAGACACCAAAGTTAGCTCCTAATATCAGAGTGTTGTCTTCCTAAGTCATAAAAGCTACAGATACTGAGGGTTTATCTGGCCCTTGGAAAGACATATTTCCATTTCTGTATCAACAGAGAAAAAACATTTTTTTTCTTTCCTTTATGGAGGGAAAGTGAGCAGCTTCTATCCTGCATATAAATGGAAAAGATTTATTTTTTTCCTTCCGTAACTATAGTGTCTGGCTAGTCATGTAGAACATTTGACCTGCTTTTCATTGAGTTGCTTTAAGTCATATGAGTAGTGGAGAAGCTGATGAACTATAGGTTTTTACTGTAGGTAATTATAAAATATCTGTCTCTGATAACAGAGTACTTCCTGTGTGCTTTCAGGATAAAATTAGAAAAAATTAATTTAAAAAAAAACCCACACATGTATTATGAGAATATTCATACATCTTTTTAGTATTGATTTCTAATTTAATTTCACCATGGTCAAAGGATATACTTTGTATGTATTGATTCTTTTTACATTTATTGAGACTTGTTTTATGGCCCACAAAATGTCTATTAGGTAAATGTTCCATGTGCAACTTGAAAATAATATATATTATGTGGTTGTTGAGTGGATTATTCCATAAATGTCAATTAGTTCACATTGGCTAATAGCATTGATGAATTTTTATATATTTTTACTGATTTTCTGTCTACTTGATTTATCAATTACTGGAAGAGACTTATCAAAATCTTCAACTATGATTGTGTTTGTTTATTTCTCCTTTAAGTATAACAGTGTTTTCTTCATGTGTTTCTAAGTTCTGTTTCTCATTAGGTACATTAAGTTTAAAATTGCTATGTCCTCTTGGTGAATTTCCCTTTACCATTAGGAAACATAATTTTTTGTTGTTGGCAGTATTTTTGCTCTTAAGTCTTTTTTGTTTTATATTAAATATAGCTAGTCCCCATTTCTTTGGACCAGTGCTACCCAGTTACAAATCTTTCCATCCTTTTACCTTTAATCTAGTTGTGTCTCTACATATAAAGTAACTTTCTTACAGGTAACATATATTTAGTTCTTGCTTTTTATGCAGTTGAACTAGTTATTTCTTTAAATTTTGGGCATTGACACTATTTATATTTAATGTGATTATTGACATAGTTAGGTTTAAATCTAACACCTTGCTATGTTTTTTTAATATGTCCCATGTGCTCCTTTTTTTTTTTTTACTTTTTTAGGATTACTTTTTATTACTTTATTTTTATTGTTGACTTATTAGTTTAACTCTGTTTAATTACTTGTCACATTCTACCCTCTAGCAGTATTGTACCACTTTGCATAATTTGGGGCTTATAAACTTGTTTATCTTTTTTTCATTGCTGTTTTTTGTTTTACACATTATGATATTCCATTAGTAGGCACATAAAACTTAGGATTGCTATGTCCTTAACCCTATTATCCTTATGAAATGGAGTTTTTCCTTGGCATATTTTTGCTGTGAAATCTGTATACTTTGATATTAATATAGTAACTTTAACTTGTTTATCAAAACAATAAGTGCAGCATAAGTTTTACTCTGAAGAAAATACAGCTATACATACGTACATAGTTTCTATAATTTTATATTTAACCTATATGTTTATATTTAACATACATTTCTAGTAGGCAGTCTATATTTAGATATTGCTTCTCCCTCCTCGATTTGAATACCTTTGACTTTTAATATGAGTATTAATAATATTGAATCTTGCTTGATCTGTCATCTTGATATTTTTCTGTTGTTTCTGATGGGATTCCCTTGTTTGTATTTTTATCCTCTCTTTAAAAATATATGTATTATGATTCCATTTTATCACATTTTTGGGTTATTATTAACTATGGGTCTATTTTTTTGTTGTTACTTGTCTTGGGACATACTGTTTAGGGTTTATATTATACATATTTAACGTAATTACAGTCTAAAATCAAGTTACCTTATTCCACTTCACATATAGTATGGGAAACTTACAAGTGTAGTTCCATTTCCCTTCTCCCAAGCTTTTAAATTTACTAAGTATGATTAAATCAACATTTATTCCAGCATTGATCTGGCCATGCTAATAAGACAATATCTTTTCGAGTATGCAGTTCCTCATATATTATGAGATTTCTTTCTTTTTTTCTTTTTCCTTTTTTTTTTTTTCAGATTTCTTTATTCTATCATTTGGTTACATAAAATATCCTCAGCACATTGTGATCTCTTGGAAGTCTTCTTCCTGCTCCTTTCTGATAGTTGTCTCCATGACCTCATATAGTTGCCACATCTACATGTGCTGATCAGCATTCAGTTAAATACTTGAGGGAGTCCTTCTGAAGATCCATAAAACTTGCACAGTCTTTGTCTCTCTCCCTTCCTTTGTGTAGCTTTATCCTCTCCGGTACTATTCTTTGCAAGTTCTAGCTACCTTGTCTTCTCTGAATTCTCATTTCTATCTCCCCATCTTCGGAGATTTACAGGTTTGAAGCTCCTTTACAGCACTGAGACCTGAAAACTCTCCAGTAAATAAGGTGGAGCAACTGGTGAGCTCATCTTTCATGGATCACTACCCTTCATTGTTGGATGTCCAGTGTTTTGAAAGCCATTGTTTCACATATCTTATTAAGTTCTTTAGTTGTCTAATGTAGGATAGTAAATCCAATCATTGCTAGTCCATCATGGCTGGAAGAAGAACATGACAATATTATATTTTTTTTTTGAAAAAAACGGATTAGGGGCACCTGGGTGGCTCAGTCGTTAAGCGTCTGCCTTCAGCTCAGGTCAGATCCCGGGGTCCTGAGATGGAGCCCCACATCGGGCTCCATGCTTCTCCCTCTCCCACTCCCCCTGCTTGTGTTCCTTCTCTTGCTGTGTCTCTCTCTCTGTCAAATAAATAAAATCTTTAAAAAAGAAAGAAAAAGAACGGATTAAATAGTAGTGGTTTAGAAATGGCAATGGAGAATAAGATCACCTCTCCACATCCTGATATATGTACTATGTGAGTGAAGGTAGTTTCACCTGGGAGGACATTAGTGGTAAGCTAGGTTCCACTTCATGCAAGGAATTTCCAGAAATTCAAGTTTTAACTGGAATGCCAAAGGACAGAGTGAAGTATAGAGATGGATTGTATTAGATTAATTACTGAAGATGCTCATAAATTCCAGGTAATAAAAGATAACCTCTAGTCTTCGATTTTAGGAGGTATTAAAGTAAAAAGAGTATGACTCATGCTGTGATTTGTCTTTATAATCTCTTGAAGAAGAGCATAATCTCAAATATATACTAAAATAAGAATGTCAGAGAATGTTAAAAGTAACCATCCTCTTTCAAATTAATGGATCTCTTAATTTAGGATAGGCCAGTTTCACCTGAAAGACATTAACTCCCTGTGCCCTCTGGTATTGGTGTTGCCATGTGCCAAATTCTGATCAATATAACAGAATTATAGACACACACAAAAATCAGAATAGATTTAGCAGGGGATGCTAAATATTGAGTGAATTTGGTTGGCATACAACAAAATACAGTAAACCAGAACAGAGAAACTAATAAACTCCTTGGTCCAATTAAGGTATCCATTCCTGTTCTCAGAGCTAAGCTGGGGTTATGTAGGATCAAAAATAAGATTAGGCTTTCTCAGAAGCACTGCCATAACAAGCTATTGATTCTGATGAGATTATGCTCCTGAGGTGTAGGGAGACAGTATACATTTTGAAAGTAAAAATGGGGCAAGTAAAATTTATTTAGGAATATAAAGATGATTTATACTGGAAAATAAAATTAATATTTAAACAAACAAAGCTGTTAATGGAAAAAAAAGGCATGTTAAACTCTGGTATTAATATACAGCTTATAAATTAAATATGCCAATATCTTAATTTCATGGTGGAAAGAGATGACCTGAGAGTGTAACTTACTCAATTACACATGCTAATGTAATTCTGGGGTTAATATTAGACCTATGATATTTGTTATTCAGGACAGTATCATTTTATTCCATATAAAACTCACAAACTCTACTTTGTACTGATTCAGGTCAAACTACTATTATTAAAAATAAAAATATATTCTACTTCAAAAAATTTTGTGTCTTGTTTTAAGTGGTAATAACACTTTCACTAAGAAAATTGCTGTATTCTTTTCATCTTCCACACCTGCATGAGGTATCCCCCACTTCCTAAAACAGTTTATTATCCGCTGTGCTTAAAAGTTCTTAAGTAGCCCTTTAAGCCATAAGAAACTGTGAAGGACTTTTATATTTTATTGTGTTAGCATATTTATTAATTAATATAGCTGTAACTATTGTTGGCAGCACTGCCAAATGGACAAAAGAAAACAAATAGAAGGTTTAAGTATTTAAAATACAGAATTTCTGGAAAATAGTGTTTTGCCCATGTATAAATCATTTTATAAGGAAAATTTGGGCACATCTAAAATGCATTTTGGTGGAAAATATTTTAGTTCTTCTAAAAAATTACAATTAAACCAGGAAAAAAGAAAAGCTAACTAGTGAAGATATGACCATAGTAATATATTTTACAATATAAACTCTAGAGATAACTCAACCAATTATCATTATGGAGTGTGAATTATAATTAAAAGAATAATTAATCCATTTTAAAATTCATCAAGTTATTAAGAGGGTTCCCTCCACCTGAAATATTTATATATACTTTTGAATATATTAGAGAAAATGTTATTTGACTTTTCATTTAATTAGTCTTTGGGGATATTGTGGACTGAAAAATTATCAGTGCAGATGTAAAGTTTCAAAAATAAAAGTGATTTGTGCCCTCATGTAAAAATATTGAAAATTACACTAATTATAATTGTTTAAAAAATTTACTAAAATATATTCCCAGTAGAAAAATTTATAAATTAATTATACAAAGATCCATGTGACATTAAATATTCTCTCTTAGTTTTTTCCTACAGAATATTTTCAAGTTACTTTAACTTTGAAAATATTTTTTCATGAGTTCATATTTTAGATAATGCCTGAAAAGAGCTTCTGTAACCATGGATTTAAATAATGTGAAAACTGGGGGGCCTGGAGGTTCAGTTGGTTAAGCAGCTAATTCACGATCTCAGGGTCCTGGGATTGAGCATCATGTCAGGCTCATTGGGACACCTGCTTGAGAATTCGCTCTCTCCCTCTCCTATTTAATCAAAATATTTATTATATGAATAACTTAAACATTCTCCTGCAATTCTTTATCTTTCCTTAGAGTCTCAATTTAAAAATACATATATATATATATATATATTTTAAATTTTAAAACAGTTTTAGAATTACAGAAAAATTGTGAGGATAAAGGGTGTCCATACACATCACATTCATTTTTCTCTATTATTAATATCTTATACTAGGATAGTATATTAATCACGATTAATTAACCACTGTTGATACATTATTACTAACGGAAATCGATACTTTTTAAAAATTTTTTATTCAAATTTTCTATAGTTTTTATCTAATATGTTCTTTCTGTTCCATGATCCTATCTAGAAAAGCATATTATTTTCAGGCATCCTGTTTCCTAGGTTTCTCTTGACTATGACAGTATATAATTCTTTTTTTAACTAGATTTTTATTCCTAGAAATTGCCTTTGTGTTCCTAAACTCTCTCTCTCAATATCTTCCTCTCTTTCTCTGCCTTTCTCTATCTCTGCTCAATAACCTTATCAATATTAAATGTAGAGTTTGATTTACATAACTATTTAAGTGAAGTGGCAAGTCATTATATAATAATGTTAGCATATTTGGCTATTGCATGTGATTTTGTTTAAATAATGATAAATTCTGAAGTTGTTTTCTAAGTGAATAAATTAATTCAAAATATGTATTGCTATATCAGTCATCTGAGGCTAAGACAAATTATAAAAACAACCAATTCCAAAAATTAAATGGCTTATAAAAACAAAGATTTATTTGTCCCTCAGTTGGCCTACCCATTGCTATTCATCACATATCTTCTTCAGTTTGTGACCTGGCTGAAGGAATAACCACTACCTGTGGCACTGCTAGTGTTGCAGCTAAAAGAGAAAAAAAATTAAAAAACAACATAACAGAGACACATAATGGCCCTAATGGGAGAGATAGACAAATAAACAGACTGCTGCAATATAGTACAAGTAACTTAGAGATGGAGGGGTAGAAGGGGGTTATGGAAGTCTTTCTAGGTGAGTGACTTCTCCAGAGAGAATCTGAAAAAGAATAAATTAACCTAGCAGAAAAGAAATGCAAGAGTACTCCAGGCACAGAGAGTAATATATCTAAGTGAAGAAGGGTGAAGAAGATACCTTAGTGCTTTTAGAGAATTACAGTTATTTGTCATTGTTAAAGGGCAAAGTGGGAGGGTGAGACAGGGAATAAAGGAACTGACATGAGACAGTTGCATTGTTTTATGTATATTAGCTTGCTGATGAGAAAGTAATATTGGTGGAGATCTTAAAGAATTCACCCCCCCAAAATATTAAATTAATATTAAATACTAATTTTATGGAATATTATTAACTTTAGACATCAAATAGCTTACAACATTCTGCTCTTCTTAACATTAAACATTATTGGGTTGCCTGGATGGCTCAGTTGGTTAAGTGTCCAACTCTTGATTTCCACTCAGGTCAAGATCTCAGGGTTGTTAAATGAAACCCTGTATAAGGCTCCACACTCAGCGTGGAGCCTACTTGAGATTCTCTCTCTCCCTCTGTTCCTCCCCCCACTGTGTGCTCTCTCTCTCTCTCTCTTTCTTTCTTTCTCAAAATAAATAAATAAAATACTAAAAAAAAAAAGCCAATAACACTATTGACCTCGAGAACATGAGACAAGAGGTATCTCAGGGAGGAGTTGATAGGGAACGTGCAGCAGATGAAATTAGGCAGATTTTGGACTTGTGTGGTGAGATGCAGAGGACCGGGTATCCTATGGAGGAGATCTTAAAGAAGATGTGGCGGGCAGGACAGTTACTCTCTATTTTCTCATTGGTATTATTTTAAAAAGTCTTCAATGACACCAATAAATGGAAAGCTAGTCCATGCTCATGGATTGGAAAAATTAATATTGTTAAAATATCCATACTACACAAAGCTGTCTACAGATTCAATGCAATACCCATCAAAATACCTATGGCAGGGCGCCTGGGTGGCTCAGTGGGTTAATGCCTCTGCTTTCGGCTCAGGTCATGATCTCAGCGTCCTGGGATCGAGGCCCGCATCGGGCTCCCTGCTCGGCGGGGAGCCTGCTTCCCCCTCTCTCTCTCTCTGCCTGCCTCTCTGCCTTCTTATGATCTCTCTCCCTCTGTGAAATAAATAAATAAAATCTTTAAAAAAAAAATACCTATGGCATTTTTTGCAGAAATAGAACAAAGGATCCCAAAATTTATTTGAAACCCTAAAAGACCCTAAAAAATAATCTTGAGAAAAACAAAGCCAAAAATATCACATTCCCTGATTTCAAACTATACTATAAATCTATAGTAATCAAAACAGTATGTTACTGGCATGAAAACAGACACAAAAAGCAATGGAATAGAATAAAGAGCCAGAAATGAACCCACACATATATGGTCATCATTCTGTGACAAAGGAAGCAAGAACATACAATAAGGAAAAAATAGTCTCTTCAATAAGTGATGTTAGGAAAACAGGACAGCTACATGCAAAAGAATGAAACTGGACCACTCCTTTATGCCATATACAAAAATAAATTCAAAATGGATTAAATACATGAATGTAAGACCTGAAACCTTAGAACTTCTAGAAGAAAACATAAATAGTGCTCTCCTTACATTGGTTTTTGCAATTTTTTTTGAGGGGGGTGGTCTCCTTAGGCAAAGGCAGCAAAATCTAAAATGAACAAATGGAATTACGTCAAACTTAAAAGATTTTGTCCAGCAAAGGAAACCATATAAAGCAAAAAGGCAATCTACTGAATGGAAAAGGTTATTGATGGATCACCCATCTCATAAGGATTAATACCCAAAATATTATAATGTGCACAACTTAAAAAAACAAAAACAAAACAAATAACCTGATTAAAAAATGGGCAGAGGGCTTGAATAAACATCTTTCCAAAGAAGACATACAGATGGCCAACAGGCACGTGAAAAAATACTCAGTGTCACGAGTCATCAGGGAACTTCAAATGAAAACCGCAATGAAATATCACCTCACACATGTCACATTGCCTATTACCAAAAAGACAAATTATAAGTGTTGGCAAAGATGTGAAGAAAAGGGAATACTTGTACACTGTTGGTAGGAATATATATTAGTACATTCACTGTGGAAAAAGGAGGTTTATAGGGTCACTGGTGCACAAATGTTCTTTCTGGTACTTCGATGGGCATTTATTTAGCAATTTAAGCCTACTTAGAAATTGTAAATATGATACCCTATTTCATTATAGTTCAGCATTATCTTTACATTTATGAATTCCACTGATCACATTTGCATTAGTTATGTCAACTTATGTATACTAAATTCACCAAACAATCTTAATCGTGTTGTAATGATTAGCTGGAGTCATGATTAGGATAGTAAATTCCTTGGAGATTTTTTTGTTCCCAATTTCTAAGAATTTGTCTTATATTTGTTGAGAGTTAATGTTTTTATGATTTCGGCCTCATGAAAATACCTAAACAACAAAATTTTGTTTTAAATATGTGGTGATACTTACCAATAATTAGCATAAAAGATAAACATAATTTGAATCATACTATTTAGCATCATTTTCAGTGTATGATTGTCACACCTCTAATTTTGAAGCTTTGTTAGTGATATTTTTCAGAGATATTATATATTCCTGGTAGACATTTTTAAAAGACTTTATGAGAGAGACAAAGAGAGAGCATGAGCAGGTGGGAGAGGGAGAAGCAGAGTCCCTACTAAGCAGGGAGCCCGACATGGGGCTCTATCCCTGGACCTGAGATCATGACCTGAGCTGAAGGTGGATACTTAACTGGCTGAGCCTCCCAGGCACCCCTCCTAGTAGACATTTTTATCTAGACATTGTATACCATTAGTGTACTGTATATACTTGAATTTATTTTCTTTTCATTATAAATTTTATGTTTATGTCATAAATTTTATGTTTATGTTTATGTCAAGTATGGAAATAAATGGGAATATTATTATTGGTTAAATATTCTAAAACCTTTCTTTATTTTAGCCTTAAACTTAAGTATTGATTATAGATGATTTGCTAGCTTAAATACACTAGCTAGGGTGTCTGGGTGGCTCAGTGGGTTAAAGCCTCTGCTTTCGGCTCAGGTCATGATCTCAGCATCCTGGGATCGAGGCCCGCATCGGGCTCTCTGCTCAGCAGGGAGCCTGCTTCCTCCTCTCCCTGTCTCTCTGCCTGCCTCTCTCCCTACTTGTAATCTCTCTCTCTGTGTCAAATAAATAAATAAAATCTTTTTTAAGAAAATACACTAGCTAAACACAGCTAACATTTGTTTTGCAAGTGGTTTAACTTTAGCATACGTGCATGTATAATTAAAATAGACTGTATTTCCTTGATGTAGTAATTGATAATATTGATTTCATAATATGCTGAATATGACTGTGCTGTACCACAGTCCAGTGAGGGAAAGGTTGGTGGTTGGGGCACAGCTGCTAGACTGCAGATTGCCTGAGTGATCTTAAAACTAACTGGTCTTTCTAGCTGAAGAAGTAAATTCACGACCATGTGCTTTGTTTCCTACTACCTACATAAGAACACCTATTCAGAGGGTTGTTGAGCACAGCACTTCAAACCAGTTTGAAAATGGAAACATTCAATAAAAGTTAGCTATTTTTATGACTCTTATAGGTAATTTTGTGAGTGATACAGAGCAGATCATTTAATGTGAGCAAAGTCAGAAATTTATAACAAAGGTCAGTTCAGTGTGACCAAATGGATATAAATATTTAATTAGGAAGATATTTGAGAATAGATAAGCTAGATGAAATGGAAACAGTCCCAGAAAGACACAGATTGCCAAAAGGGATTCAAGAAGAAATACAAAATCTGAATAGATATGTAACACGTAAAAATTGAGTGAGTGGTCAAAAAGCTTCCCAAAATGAAAATCCTAAGCAAGATCGATCTATTAATGAATTCTACTCAGTGCAGCATCAACCCAAATCCAAAACTACATCTAAATATCATCAGTTTCAAAGTCCCAATTCTCATTATCTAAATTATTTAAATCAGATATAGGTAGACTCTGAATATAATCTGTCTGAGGCAAAATTATTCTGTCTATGGACCCTGTAAATCCATAAATATAATGATGGGACAGGCATAGGATTATAGTTATAGACATTCCCATTTCAAAAGATAGAAAGAAGCTAAGAGTCACCAGTCTGAAGAAATTTCAAAATCCAGCAGGGAAAATTTCATTAGGTTCAAGACCTAGCAAGAATCTGTGGCATGGCATTCCAGCCTGTGCAACCACCAGTATTGTCTCTGGCCTCTAAAGCCATAGATCAGATTTTTTTTGCCCAAAGATCTGCTCTTTGAGCCCGAGGCTCCCCTCTTGGAGTCATCTCTTTTTCTTGAAGAGTTACACATGTTTGCAGATGAGGAATTTTATTTACCAGTCTGTAGAACTGGGGAGTGTAACAACATTATTTTATTTCATTCTGTCTCTGTCTGTTTCAGACCAAGATGGTAGTGCCTCTGTTGATTTAAAATTCTCAAACACCTTTTGGTTCTTTTATAGATGTAACAGAGATCCATACAATTGGACAAGAATGTACCCCACAGACATTTTGTAGATACTATTTCTGTTCCTAACTTCTGATATGGTTGAGCAAACCCATGAGTCACATGCCTAACCTTTTCAGCAAGAGGTTGTGCAGGCACATTCTTCACCTTCTTTCTGGAGCACACTTTCCAACGGTGGATTTCCTTATCCTGATATCCTCTGCCACACAGAAAGACCTCCAAAAATTATCAAATGCTAGTTCTTTTTCACCTAACAGTTCTTCCCTCACTTTGTCTTTCCTCTTGCATTTTACTGTAATAAGCAGAGATGCCATTCAACACTTTGTTTGGAATTCTTCTCAGCTGAATATCCATCACTTACAGATTCTGTTTTCCACGCAAGTGTAGGACATAGCCATCACCAGAAACACCTTTAACACTGATATTTCTACCAATTCTGATATAGGTATTCTGTATAATATGTTTTCTCTACCTTGCTTGTCACTTCCTCCTGAACCCTCAACAGAAATGCTTGTAACATCTCTCTTTCTTTCTCTCTCTCTCTCCATGGTTTGCTTAGGGCAGTCTTAGACTTATTCTGTCATGGGCTTCAGAATTGATTCAGCCTCTATTTATTATTCAATTCCAAAGTAACTTCCTCAGTTTTAGATATTTGTTATAGTAGCATTACACATCTAGTACAAATATGTGTATGTTACTAGGGCTACTGTAATAAATTACCACAGGCGTGGTAGCTTAAAACAACAGAAATTTATTCTCATAGTTCTGAAGACAAGTTTGGAATCAATGTGTTAGAGGACCACATTTCCTCCAGAAACTCCAGGGAGAATTCATTGATTGCCTCTTCCCAGCTTCTGGTATGTGTTAGTATTTCTTGTCTTGTTGACATATCACTCTAATTTCTGCCTGTATCTTCATATCACCTTCTCCTTTTTGTTTGTCTATTTTCTCAGGACCCTTTTGGTGGCATTTAAGAACCATCCATATATTCCAGAATCATCTCATCATCTCAAAATCCCTACCACATTACATCCACAAAAACTTTACCACATAAGATAACATTCACTGGTTCTGGGGATTAGAATCTTTTGTCTTTGTCAGGGACACTATTCAGCCCACTACAACAGTCAGTTTGGAACTCTCTATCCACTGGGGGAAAATTATACAGAAATGAAGGTGGATGAAATAAATTTTCAGACAGACAAAATAGTTTTCATTTCACTCTTGACATTTCCTATTTGTTCATTCATCATGACTAATTTTTTATCCTTGAGAAGTTATAGTAGTTCCTTTAAAATCCTTCTCTGCTAATTTCAATAACGATGTTATCTTGGGGGCATTCTCTATTGTGTTTTCTTGAGTTTGGGTCACACGTTTTTATTTCTTTTTATGTCTTTATGTATTATATCCTGATGATACATTTTAGAGACTCTACATTCTGTTATGTTCCTCAGAAGAAAATATTTTTGTTTTTTTGTTTTAGTGTTCAGTTAGTTTGGCATGACTCAAAATCTAATTTGTGTCTCCCCTAAGGTGGATTCCATACGAAATTTTTTTTAGCTTTTTTAAACTTAGGTAAGCTTCTTGAGGCTGCCTTGAACATGCGAGTTTAGAGATTAGTCAGAAATTTGAAGAGAGTGTATTAATAAAATTTGGCACTGTTTCTCTGGTTCCCTGCTATATGGAACTTCTCACTTTCTAGTTATGGTGGCTCCAAACTCTGTCCTCTGTTTCTTAAGCCAGTAAGACTGAGGAATTTTTCTCCCAAGTTTTATCTCCCCTAAATCAGCAGATTACACCTATAATCAGGTCATTAAAAAAGAAGGGGGAGAGGCGGGAACAAAAATGAGAAATAATACTCCCCTTTTTCCAAATGCAAACCCCATCACAGCAGTTGTTTTGTTTTGTAGTATTAGACATTTGGTGGAGTAGGAGTTACTGGAAGAATTTGTAATTGATGTTAGCTGTAATTAAAAATTGATGGAGAAAGATTTTAAAACTATATAAATATTCTATTCCTCATGGAATTTACACATTATTTATTTATCTTCCTGACCTTAATTTTTTCCTATTGTATCTAAAGTATTACAAGACACTTACATCATTACATATTTTGACATAGCAGAAAAGCAGCCTTTAGGGTCATACACACCCTTCTGGTCCTTTCTCCTGATTAGGACCTTGGCTTGCTTAATAAATGTGTGTGGAATATATACATAAATGACTAAAACAGATTACTTTTAGGCCTACAGGACAGTTTGAAAGAATACTGGAATGACATTAAAGAGCTAGATAGAATTTCATATCTATGGAGTTCATGTATGTATGCTTCTAATACAATTATACGATCAGTACAGTTTTGTTTGTTTCTAGAGTACAGACTCAGACAGACCTCCAGAAATGAGGAATAAATCACCTGAGAAATGACTATAGGCAAGTCATAAGCACTACAGAGGAATTGCTTGTGTTGTATATGAAAGAGACATCTTCACAGAACAAGAGTAGAAGTGCTGACAAGTAGTATACACTGTAAATAGTATACACTTGAGGCATATTTAAGGAAGTGGCTGATATCAGAATTATAATCTTAATCTTATATCAGAGAATTAGAATCTTATGATACGTAGCAATATTTGCCTACATTTTATTTAGTAAGATCATCCCATCAGGTAATTCTCAGCAGTATATAAGAGAGTTTCCTCTAAGCCCACTTAAGAAAAAGTGTCAATATCATTGATCTGTGACAGTGACTCTGTTAGATCTTTCACTTACTCAGCATTGATGTTGGATACTTCTTGTCCATTTTACTGCAATAGTTACTATTAAAGTATTTAAAACAAAAGTGCCAGTCAATAAAATGATGGGAAATATAATATTCAAAACAATTCTGGGGAACAGATGAAAAAGAAAGAATCAGATATTTGTTTAGGATTAAGAAAAGATATCTAGAATTTATCTATTAGGACTAGTTTCATATGTCATCCTGCCTCTTATCCATCCACCATTTATAAATTTCTCTATGAAAATAAAATTTTGAGTACCTGAAAAAGGTTTTGTGATGGACTTTTCACCCTGTTTGGGCAAGTGTAATATTTGCATAGCATGAAGAGAAGCTTGAATCTAGTAGCATATATTCCTGCCTGAAACCATAGCCCACTTTAATTAAATTCCATAAACTTCAGTTTATATGCTCAGGACACATAGTTTTGATTTTGAGAGGCCTTAATCCCATACTTATAAATATTGCAAGATGGTCTGCAGTTATCTATTTATCATTTTTGTTAATAGTCACATAAATTTTTGCAAGGTACATTGCATATTTAATACTGATTTTTAAACCTAGTTTTCTACCTAGATGGAATCGTTCCATATTTCAGGTTATATTATTACATTTTTTCTTATCCGTGTGCAGTAATTTTTGAAAAGACGAGGCTTTAAAATTTATCCAGCTGTTAGTGTTACGTGTATCTTTGAGAAGTACATAACTCATATATACAGAAAAGTACACAAAAGCTGGCATTTGCTTGCTCATCATTAGATGATATTAAATAAGACTCATTATATAGCAGTGGCCTGCAAAACCAAATGGATTTGAGGGCCTGTCATATAAAAAAATTAATGAAGGATGTAATAACAAGGAAATAGTAATTAAATAGTGTATTCAGCATCTAAAGGCATTCAAAATTAATTTGAAAAAATTCTGCTGACCAAACGTAATATAATACCTTGTCAAATTTGAAAATGCTACTTTGGAAAGCAAATAAAACTATATTGATTATTGTATTAGAGTAAGGTAAGCTATGCTGCAGTAAAATAAACCCAAAATAGCAGTCGCCTAATGCAAAAGCATTTTATTGCTTCTCATGTTACTGTCTAATGTGGTCAGTGGGGGCTCTGTTACATACAGTTGTTTAAACACTCAAACTTCTTCCAGATTTTGAGGTTACCAGCATCAACATGACTATCCTGGTCACTGCAAAAGAGTTGAATAAATAAAGTGAAACTTCTCCCGACAGGATTTATTGTCATATCTGGAAGTCATGCATATCATTCTTACCCATATTCCACTGGCCAAAAATCAGTCATACAACCTGACCTAAGGAATAAAATTCTTCCTGAGAATATAAATTCTCAAATTCTGAAAGAAAATAAAATGGATTCTCATACAAAGCTTTGCCATTGTCAAAAGTAGGTTTCCACAAAAAAAAATCTAATTTCCTTTTAATAAAGACTACCTTACATTATGCATTAAAAGTGACAAATATTAAATTAGTAATCAAAAACAATCAATAAAGTGAAAATGCAATTGATACACATTATTGCTCAAATCCTAATTACAGATCGAGTGATTTTATTTTATTCTAGCATTTCCAAAACAAATCCGTTTATTTATTTAATAAATACATATAATTTTAATTAGTCTGGCCTTGTAATATGCTTCAATACAAACTATCCCTGAATTTATTAAAAGGAAGGATGGGGCTGGGGGTATATAAGAGATCTTCCAGAAGCTGTCATAAAGCTGTGATTCAGCCTGTTAGTAAATAAAACCTCTAGGAACTTTGTTGAATAATCTTCAGGAATGTTTAGCTTTGTGTCCCTAATGAGGTCATCTCAGTCCTTTAAACTCAGCCTGTGTTCCCTACTAAAGGACAGAATTCAAGTAAAGTTTTTCTTTGCTTTCCAAAAGATTAGAAAATGGAATTCATCTGCTAAAACTTTAACACATTTCAGTTTATCAAGAGGAAAATAGACTAATATAACCAGAGAGTGCAAAAGAGAATGAGATCTCTAAAAATAGTGTCAAGGAAGTGAGAATTCATATTTCAAATGGCACTATTGCGTGTCATTGGTGTTACTCTTTTGCCTAATATTACATAATATTGTGTCTGTCCCAGCCTATTGATAGCAATGCTGGAAATGCCTGGGGCACTTGATCGCCCATATTACTAGTAGGGAGCTTCCACAGATATTTCCTCTACTGGAACCAGTGTTGTTGCTGGATCAGCCCTTTTGGTCTTATTATGATTGTAGGAAGCACTTCAGCTAAACCATTCAAGGAACTCTAAGTAACAAGATGACTCACAAGTCCTGAAGGCCATACAGAAAAGTTGCAGGGAAAGACTCCGACAGAGATAGAGGCAGACACAGGCTGTGGACCTGGAAATCTGCCTTTATTAGAGTTGAGGGTGGTGTATGTAGGGTTTTGTGGGTTCACTCTTTATTGACTAATTTAAGCATAACGATGGGAATTAGAGTATGGGAAGAGAGAAGCAGAGTCATTCAAAGGTCAGTTATTCAGGTTCCCCAGGGCTTTCTGAAAGAGGTAACTTCACAGGTGGGTATGGCCTTGTTCTTTATTTGGTGGTTTTGCTAGTATCAATGTCATACAGCTGGCAGTACATTTATTTAAGATGGGTGTCTTTTCACATGGATGCCTCAACAATAAAAAATGTAAAGTCAGGCATTTATACCACACATACAAAGATCTATTATAATTTCTTGTTTTTTGATAAGTTTTTGAGGGCCATGACCATGTCTTTCTTTTTTTTTTTTCCCAGTTTTTTTGTTTTGTTGGACAACACTTCTAGTGCAGCAATTGGTACAAATCTGCATGAACTAACCAATAGATGATGAGCTAACATGGTATGTAACAAATAATCACAAACTTAGAGGCTTAACGTTTACTCCATTTGCTAACTCAGTTTACATAGGTCAGGAGTTTGGCATAACCTCTCTGGGTCCTCTGCTCATGTCTTACAAGGTAGTGCTGTTGGCTGGGCTCTATTCATTCATTCCTGGAACCCTGAATCTTCTCCCAGGCTCACAGGGATGTTGGTGTAATCCAATTGTTTGTAGCTGTAGGACTGAAGTTCTTGTTTTCCTGGGAGCTGTAAACTGAGGACTATTTTTATATCCTAAAGACTGACCCCCAGCTCTTGCCATGTGACATCCTCCCTAGAGCCATTCACACCTTGAGACTTTACCTGTTCAAGGGTAGCGTGGGGAGCTCTCTGACCTGAAATATTTGTCTGATTAAGTACAGCTAATTCAGTCTGTCTCTTTATTAACTCAAAGACCACTGATTAAGGACCTTAACTGCATCTGCAGACTCCTTTTGCTGTATAGCATAACATAATCAAAAGAGTAATCTCTCATCATATTCACAGATGATGCTCCCCACACAGAAGGGGAAGAAATTATATAGGTATATGGGTCATTCAAGTTCATTCTGTAAGTCTGCTTACCACATCCTAGGAACAAAATTGTGACTTAATCATGCTCCTCAGTTTGCCTCTGTGTATTTACTTTGGCACACTGTCATTCACTGGCTGACTCCTATTTTATCCAATTAATCTTTGGTTATCTGCTCCCTTTTATCTCCATAACATTATTACTAGTTTAATTCATATGCTGTTGTATATCTGTGCTCAGGTGGAATTTGTGTTTTATCAGAGTATAATGTATGTACACAATATTTGTGTTAAGAATAATTTTGTTCTTCATTTTACTTTTTCCCCTAAATACTATTTTAGAAAGATATGTTCATATTTCCATGTGCACATCTATTCTATTTTTCCCAAGTGATTTGTAATGTTCAATGGTGAGCATTCATATCACATTGTTTACCTGCTTCTGGGTTGGAGCTTCAGACTATCTCTGGTTCCTTTCTGCTAAAAACAGTATAGAATCTTCATATTTGTTCTTTTTGGACCTGAGTCTTTTGAGTAGATACCCAGGAAGATAATTTCCACATCTTAGTATATAGATGAGGCTGTATACATATACATGTATACACATTTACACTAATACTCTGGACGCCTGTGACTAGGAGGGGGAGGGAGACTTGAACTCACCTGATGAGAAAGAAGAGGCAATAGCAGATTGCAAGGAGTATCTTGCTGCTGCCTGGGACCTCTGCTCTGACCCAAGCCTGTAAGACCTTCCATTTCCACTTGGAAGTAACTATTCACTGACTGAGATTGCTGGGGGGATGGAAACTGCTACATTGCCACCTAAACCCAGTCTCATAGACTGTTCAACACCATAGCTATAGCCTGCAGATTTGACTCCATAGTTATTCTGCTGTAGTTGAGCATTAGTCATCATGTTGATACTATTTTTTGAAAGATATATTCATATTTTCATGTGCACATCTATTCTCTTTTTTCCAAGTTATCTGTAATATTCCATGTTGAGCATTCATACCACATTGCTTACCTGCTTCTGGGTCAGAGCTTCAGATTATCTCTGATTCCTTTCTGCTAAAAACAATATAGAATCTTCATATTTGTTCTTTTTGGACCTAAGTCTTTTGAATAGATACCCAGGAAGATAATTTCCACATCTTAGTATATAGATGAGACTATATACATATATATACATATATACACACGCACACTTGAGACTACATGCTGACAGCTTGTTCTCCACAATAGTCATACCAAATTACAATCACAGAGTCAGTCACAAGGTTTCTAAGAGATCTATGTGCATGTTAACATTTGACATTTTCCAGTTTTCAGTCTAATAAGTACAAAATGATATCATGTTGTTTGTTATTGATTGAATTATTCTCCCCAAGAAAGATATGTTAAAGTCCTAACCTCCAACGCCTCAGAATATGACTTTGTTTGGAAGCAAGTTGTTGCAGATGTAATTATTTAATGTAAGGTCACATGGAAGTAATATGGGCCTGTTATCCACACCAGTATGACTGGTGTCCTTATAAGACAGTCATCTGAAGACACAGAGTCACAGGGAGAAAGTCATGAAAAGACAAATGCAGACATCAGAGTTATGTTTACATTAGTCAAGAATGCCAGAAGCCACCAGGAGCTGGAAAAAGTAAGTAAACATTCTCCTATAGAGCGAGCATTCACTTTGGTCCTGCTGACACCTTGATTTTGAACCTTTGGCTTCTTGAATGGTGAGACCAAAAAAATTTCTATTGTCTTAAGCAACCAAATTTATGCTAACTCGTTATAGTAGTCCTATGAAACTAACACTGGAAGTCAATAACGGCCTTAACTTTGCTTCCGTGAGGGTGATAATATGTCACCCTTCCTCCTCTGGCCATTCCTAGAAATAAATATTTTTGTCATTTGTTTTCAGGAGATTTAGCTGTGTTGTGTATAGGTGTGGTGTATGTCTGTGTTTATCCTCCTTAGATATGTATTAACTCCTTGCATTTGTTAGTTCCCTTGATGTTTTTCTACAGTTTTTGATATCTATGCTTTATAACCTCTTCAGATTCCAACTCTACATCCTAGTCATATCTTCTTCCTTGATCAGCCTCAAAATCCCTCAAACCACTTAAAAGTGGTGATGAGGAAAAGAGGAGTTGATCAGGAAATAGATAACAGGATCTTCCCAGTCAATAGGACAATCAGTTGGCAAAATGATCCTGGATGGCAATAAGTTGTTGGGGCTCAAAATTTGGAATATCTGAATGCAGTTTGGTGTGTCATTACTCTGTGTGATATTGCATTCTTTATTTCTTGCTGTCTCTGTATGCCTCATTAGATTGGCCAAGCAGTATTAATATTTGAGTGAGCTCACACTGTTGGAACTGATTTTACGTATCAGAGGTGCCAAGCTGCCAGAGGAAAGAAGTCAATGTGCACACCTAGCTCCCCACTGGACAGATTCTGGACATTATAAGACTTGTGGCCCTAACTAGAAAAAGAGGAGGAGAGTAGGCCACTGTACCAAGAGTGGGTTCCCCATCACCCAGAAAGGACCCTAGTGAGGAAAGTCCCTACAGCTAATTATTTGGGGTACTTTGGTAAGAGGACATCCCCCTCCTTGGGGACCCTATGGCAGGTAAATGAGCCAATAAGCCAGAGATGTCAGGCCAAGGCTAAGTGCAACTGGGGGGAGATACCTTTGTTAACAGTTGGCATGCCTCTGCAGCTGTCACACCAAGATTTATTGTTGTGGATGGTGTCATTCCAGCCCATCCCCAGAGTGATATCCAACATCTTGGTATGGATTTCTATGGCATTGAGGGCAGCCCACCTCACATTAGGTCTACATGGACAGGCCAACTATCAAGAGAAAACATTAGCTGAGGCCAAAGATCTTTAGCTAGGGATGTTGGACTAGGTTTATCAGACTCGATGACTTAGGAAGTCTGGAGGAGGCTGAATTGAGTCCTGGGTCCATCCAGTTGTTTCTCTGGGGGAGGGGGCTCCCAACAAATGTAAGTCCCCTTTACTAGGGATAATGGCTAATGCTGAAATAATTCAAGAAGACATAGCTGTCCTGGACTCAATAGAAACTCATGGGAGACAGACCCTGATTCAAGTGTTGCTTGTTAATTCTACAGTCTGCACCTAGACTTAATCTAAATTAATCTAAATTACTATAGCTGGAGAGGCCACCTGTTCCTAGGTCAAGCAAACCACCTACAGCCAGGCCCCTGCTTAAGCATGAATCTAAGATGTACAAGAGAGTTCATTTGGACTGTAGGGGACAAAGGGTTCTAAATTGGATATCTGGTAAATTAGTGGAACAGTTAAAATACTTACTGAAATTAAATTCTGACCTGTGACAAGTATCTTCTTTGGAAACACCTCACCTTCCCCACCTGCCCCTGATCCTAGCTGGGGTGACGGGAACTTGCCCCCACATAGGGATTTATAGGTCTTGAAAGTTGGCCCCTTTCAGTAGACAATCACTCTTTTGCCATATTTACTGTAGTTTGAACTCTGTGATGAATGAACAAACAGACAAACATTGTCTGGCTAGCTCTGTTGGAAAATGATGCTCAAATCTTCCTAATCCCCGGAACCACTCATGCTTTAAAGGCATTCCAACCCTTCTCCACCAACCCCAGATTACTGGCTTGAGAGGAAGATTAATTAAAGTTAATGAATTTGAATAACAAAATAGGCCCAGTTTTATTAAGAGATGCTTCTGCCTAATTGTTACCTTTCCCACACCCCCTTCCAGGAGACTATCCCTTTTCCCGTTATTTGGACATCCTCAGTCAGCAGGTAACCTAATGGGACACATTTAAGGCTTTTAGACTATTGCTTGTGGAGCATGACTTGGAAAGAAACAGTTAACTTTCTCTTACCAGTGTGGGTGGTAAATATAAAGTACTGACTGAGATAAGGCTGGGCAAGACACCGAAGGATTATGACCTCTCATAGCTAAGTTAAGGGAAGGGGTACTGATTTCTACCATTCTTCTTTCAATTCCTCATTATGCTGAAAGTCACTGCTAATAAGGGGAGACTAACTATTGACTAGAAAAAGGTAAATAAATCTGTCTCTTTGTAAGCACCTACCTCTACCAGATATCTACACTTTAAAGGATGGCATTCAAGAAGACATAGGTAAATGGTTGCTGTTGTAGACTTGGCTAATATGTTCTATTCAGTAAATATGTGACAGGAGAGTCAACCATAATTTACCTTTATCTTTTAGAGTCAATAGTATACCTTTCCCTGATTGCATACAGGCTTTGCCCATAGACCTAGATGTTTGCTTCTTACTCCCACTGGAAACTCAGCTTTGGCATTATATAAAAGACATCCTCCTCATAGGATCTGACCAAGACACTGTCTCACAGGTCATCACAAATGTGAGTAAACACTTCACTGAGAGAGGATGAGCAATTGCCCCATGTAAGGTATGAGGAACCTCTCAGGATGTTAAACTAGGGAACTACATCCGGAACTTAGAAGAGCTACTGTTCCCAACGTGTAGCTTAAAAGATAAACGCCTAGTGCTCCAATGTCCTACATTGGTAAAAAGGACCCAGTATTTACTAGAAATGTTTAGATGCTTGTACAAACACACTCCTCACCTCCAGTATTTGTTGGCCTTCATTATTGAGTCACTTCCCATCCTCTACTTTTCACTGGGACCTGAGCAATGATAGGTTCTGGGTAAACTGAAGCAGATTATCAATTTGGCTTTCCCACTGAAGCCTTGAAAATAGGACTTAAAACTGTAAGTTTGAGCCACCCCAAAGTTTGTTTCTAGGAACCTCTAGACCAAATGGACAGGTACATGCCTACCCCAGGCTTTTGGTATAAGTGCCTCCCAGACTCACCCAAAGGTATTAACTACTAAAGAGGCAATTCCTGGTGGCGCACTGAATGTTTATCTTAACTGAAGCCTTTATAGGGACAGAGTCAATTACTCTATGGACTGAGATTCTTATTACACCCTGAGTAGTGGAAAAATTTCCCTGTAAAATTGGATCATCAACAGAGGCCTTTTTGTTAAAATGGAAATTACACCTACATGATTGAACTAATTCTGGCTCTACTAGAAGAAATGAGGAAATAACCATACTCTGCCATTGAGGGTAATCTGCCCAAACCTACAGAAATCTCCCCATCTCTTGCTCAGCAGAAACTATAAGGAGGATGTTCAGCATTCTCAAACCAAGACAAGCAATCGTTTTTCCTTACTGATGCTGTGAGCAAGGAATGTAAGGGAGCCAGACAAGGCATAGCTGAAACCTGTCACCTCTATTCAAACACTCCAATTTCCATATGAGGAATAGAACAAAGTGTCAGATAAGCTGATAGGCATGCGGTATTCGTAGCAATAGAAGTTGCCCTTGACAAACATTTTCCTGAGGTTCATATTCTTCCTGACTCTTGACTACAGGTTAATGAGTTAACTAGGTAGGACTTTGGAAAATCTGGACTGGACAACACAAGGCCAGGCAGAGATATTTGGGATAAAGGACAGGGTGAAAATCGCCACATTGGCTCCCCTCTGCCCATCTTAGTGCACCAATGGCTGCTAACCGATATAAACCTGTTTTTAGGCAATGTGTAAAAACACAAGCACCTTAGCCAAGGTGTGTCTAAAACGTCAGAAGTACAACCAGCTTGTTCATTCTTCCCTAATCTTATCTTGCAATACCAACTGCCAGTTTTACATAACACTCAGTGGAATTGAGTTCTACAACAATTGCTCTGCTGGCTGCGTACGTACTGTAAACAACATAGTTCTTGGGTGTTACAGCATCAGTGATTCTTGTAAAAGACATTAAATCCCATGGAGAAATCTGACTGATCTCCAAATGGGAGTTCTCCACCTAAAATAACAACTATTTGCTTGACAAAATTTTCCAACCCTGCCAAGACCACCATTAAGAAGCATTTGGAAAATATTTGAGGGAAATATCTCTCTGTGTTACTCTTTTAGAGGATCCTTAAAAAATATATACATACTACCTGCCTTACTGGAAATAGAAACAATAATGAGAATGTGTGTAGCAAAGCCAACCTGTGAAGAAATCTATTGGTGTAGTTATTCCTCCCCCTCCCAAGGGGCCACCCTGAGACTATTAAAGCAATACAAATGGCTGCTTGAGAAAAGTTTCCCCTAGAATGGACACAATGGGGTACGTGGTACCCCACTGAAAGACAGCAACATCATGATAAACAGGGAAAAAATGGACTAAATATATAACACAATTGATGTCTATTTTTGAAATAACTTGACCTACCTGTGAGCACCCTGTGTATGAGCATCCCATAGTTAAGGACCTAATTTGGTAGACAGCTAAATTTAAAACTCTTTTTCAAGCCACAAGAGCACCCTACACTCATGGAAACACACCAGTGTTATTTCCTACTGGAAATCAACAGAATACTCAAGAACCAATATGTATCAATCCAAACAAGAAGGAACATACAATTACCCAATAAAACAAAGCTGCACATAGCTTTAGCCACAGCAGTTCGTAAATGGCAAATTTAACAATTAAACAAAAGCCTGCATGTTGGGCATGTTACTAACAATCTAATTTCAGTACATACAACATAATACTTCCTACTTAGCATCATATTTTTATAGATCTTGAGTATAAGAAGTAATGTCCAGGAAAGAAGTTAGGTATGTTTGAAATAAACTGAATCTAATTAAAAAAAAAAAAGGAAGAAAATAAAAAAAGGGAAAAAAGAAAGGAAAGGAAAAACAAACGAGATGAAAACATCATATAAGATCACATTTTGCATGTATATTTGAGAAATGTGGTAAGGAAGGATTAACTTCAGTCCTCTTTTAAGAAGTAAGTAGCTATAGGCTCAGCCTTATGTCTAAGACTGACTTGGTAATGAGATTTCGGGAGTGTGAACAAGAGCACATGACTGAACAGACAGTTCTATTATAGTGTACTATAAAATGATGAACTGTTAATTTAACAGAGTTTTGCATGAAAGTCTAGTCTTTTTCTATAAGACTGAGTTTTTTAGAAAGAATGATTGGAAGCCATTACAGAGGAAGCAAAGCTAACTCCTTCCAGATGCAAGGTTTCTGTAGTCCCAATTGCTCTTACTACAGACATATGGTCACCGGTAATAGGCTTGGCTTCCACAGGAAAAAACTAGCAGTTTCTCAAGTTAACTAATTCATCAAGGAGACAAAAACAATGTAGAATCATCCACAGGAGCCAAGTATATTAAATTGTATGTGGTCATTATACATGCTTTCATTGTGATAAAGTAATGAGGAATAATCATCTTCCTAAAATCAAGTACTTCCCATTTAATTAACCAATATCAGAATATTCACTCACAGTCTCAGGGGACAGATTTTTGAAAGTGGCTTTTGCCGCTTATTGAACTCCTCTTTGCATGCAGAAATGATTTTGTTGACATATAAAATAAGTAGTTAGATCCCTTTTAATAAAACCAAAATCCCACAATGCTTAGTCAGTGGCATAATTATGTTCCAAAATAGGAAGCTTTGGAACAGAGAGAATATAGCTAAGGAAAAGTTCTAATAAAGAAACATTTACAGTTATATATGATTAAATTTGCATAGAGGAATAAGAAAAGCAGACACTGAAAACCTTTTTATAAGATCACGTTTATTGTCTTTACTAAAGAATATGCATTTTTTTCAATAATAAAAATTTGAAGTCATTCTATTTGTTTCTGAAAGTAACTTGCAAGTAGGAGATAATAAATTTGACTTATATTAAACAAATACAAAACAATACCTCTTGTGATTTTGGAAATGATAATAAAAATGATTCTTATGATTGAGGAATAGCTTCTTCCAAGTTACATTGGGAGAAGGATTTGTCTTACTCATAAGAATGTTATACAAATTCTTCTCTAAGTATGAGCTGATGATGAGCAGAGAGGCTACAGAGGAGAAAAAGCACACAGTTCTGGAAAAAGAATCATGATATTATGATACCTGAATGTATAAATCAGAAGCATGCACAGAAGTATTTGAGGTGGATCTAAGGATTAGCAAAATTCTGAAATTACCAGTTATTTAAGGGAAAATATAGGTGAAAGGGAATCTAGAACAGTTTCAGATTCAGAATCAATACATTTATTATGCAGGTGGTATTTATCCGGCACTGGTAAAGATCTTTTACAATTCAACCACAAAATGACAAACTACATAATTAAAATATAGCCAAAGGACTTGAATAGATGTTTCTCCAAATAATACATACAAATCACCAACAAGCATATAAAAAGATGTTCAACATTACTAGTCATTAAGGAACTGCAAATCAAAACTACAATGAGTATCAGGTCACACCCACTGAGATGGCTATAATTAAAAAGAAAAAATGTTATTAAGAATATGGAGAATTTGGAACCCTGGTATCTTGCTAGTAGAAATAGAAAATGTTTCAGCTGCTGTGGAAAGCAGTTTACTGGTTCTTCAGAAAGCTAAATATAGAATAATTAAATGACCCTGCAAATCCATTCCTAGATATATACCCAAAAGAAGTGAAAATAACTACTGAAACAAATCCTTTGTACTTGAATATTCATACATAGAAGCACCATTCACAATGGCCAAATGGTGGAAACTATCCCAAATATCCATCAACAAATGAATGGCTAAATAGATTGGAGTATATACAGGCAATGGAATATTATTTAGCTATAAAGAGGAATGCAATACTGACACATACTACCACATGGATGAATCTCAACAACATAAGTGAAAGAAGCCAGCCATGAAAGGTCACTTACTTGATTCCATTTATATGAAACGTTCAGAACAGGTGAATGCATTGGGACAGAGCACAGATTTTGCCAGGGGCTAGAGAGAGAGAAATGAGGAGGAACTGCTGAACTGCTCTCTGGGGAGCATCAGAAGGTTTCTTTGGGACAACATGCGTGTCTGGAAGCTGATATTCTGAACTCTCATTTAGTCATAAAAAGGCAGGTGTTAGGAGTGTTAATATGTAATGCATGCAAGTACACATTTGGATAAAACTTAAATGTAGGGATATTGAATGCTTTTATTCATTTTTTAAACACTAACTTTGAATCATACACAACTATCTGTTTTACATTAGTACTCTGTGTTAATGGAATAAAATATCCAAGTCATTGTAAAAGGTTTTTTAAGAGTATGAATAGATAAAAATCTTAGCTAATCAGAGTCCTTGTTTGTCCAGAAGATCCCATTCTTTGGTCGGACAGGGTTACTGAGTCACTGAGAGACTGAGTGAATGTTAATTTTACTTGTGTATTTGGGGAAAAGAAAACATAATCCAAACATGCATGCTCCTTGGCATTTTACTTCCTTTAATTTTCACTTTTTAATCCATTTCCCTTTAAGTCTTTAATCATGTTTTCAGTGAAGATTTTCCCTTTCATTCTGTTCATGTGTCTGAGGAATTAACAATCCTATTCTCAGTGGTTTCGTGTAATCAAAACCTCCTGATTCAAACACTGTGTGCAGTCCACAGGGAGAAATTATTAAAAGGGCTTTGCAGATTTATTTAGCACTCTGCTCAGAATATGAATGTGCAGACTTTTAAATATCTGAAAAGAGATTGCCAAGCCATTACCCTTCCAGAAGAACTTTTGAACTAGACATTTTTCATTATTTACAGCATGAAATATTTAGAATCAGATTTCTTCTAGAAACACTTTTGGGTAATAGATGGCATAAAATGAGTCCACGTTTATGGGTTCCAGATTCACATGTCCATTATATTTTTAAAGACCCAGACCAAACTATAACCTCATTCAGCCATTTACTGAAAGCCCCAGGAAGTTTCTTTAGAAGAAATAAGGCCATGGACATAGATTAGATTAAGTGTGTGGATGTGTAGGGGCACCTGGGTGGCTCAGTTCGTTAAGTGTCCAACTTTTGACTTTGGCTCAGGTCATGATCTCAGGGTCTTGAAATTGAAGCCTGCCTTGGGCTCTGCACTCAGCAGGGTGTCTGCTTCTCCCACAGTCTCCCTCTCCTTTTGTCCCTCCCCCTGCTCACACTCTCTCTCTAAAATAAATAAGTCTTTAAAATTAAAAAAAAAAGTGTGTGGGTGTGGAGAACGAGTGAAGGCATGAAGGACAAGAATTCATAGGATATTCTCTTTATATAAATGCTTCCAAGTGACGAAAAGTCATGTCCTAAACAGTTTTTACACATCCATGAGAGCTGTGGCTGCATTCGGGTCACTTCTTTGAATGACTGCCAGGTGATCCAGTAGAGACATCAATATATATATATATATTCTTAAAAAGTCACTGTTCATGAAAGGAAGAAGAAGAGAGCTACTGGTTCAAGGAAACACGAGATCTAAATAAATGTCACAAGCACAGATCTTGGAATGCAACAATCTGGGTCTAAACCTCAGCTCTGCTGCATACAACCTATACAAATTCAGCAAATCATTTAACTTCTGTTCACATAAGGTTATATATCAAAATGGGGCAATATTAATACTTATTCCAGAGACAGATTATGTTTTATGTATAGGTAAATTATTGTATGTAAAATATGGAGAAAAATATGGAAATATATAAATTTTTTAAAGTATTTAAATACTTTAAATACTTAAAAATTTTAACTGCCATGAATGCTATTCTATTTTTTTTTAACTTACTAGAGAGAGAGAGAGAGAGGGTGTGAAGGAGGTGGGGGAGAGATAGAATCTCAAGCAGATTCCACACCAAGCACAGAGCCCAATGCGGGGCTCAGTCCCACCACCCTGAGACCACAGTTTGGGCCAAAATCACAAGACAGATGCCCAATTGACTGAGCCACACAGATGTCCCTCTAATTCTTAAATAATAGTTTGTATTAACTGTTACAGTTCTTCTACTTTCCAATAATGTAATTACTTTTTTCTAGGTTTGACATGAATCTTGAAAAGATTGACATCCTCCCTTTGATAAATTTTATAGTAGTTAAGCAGAAAATAAGATTTCTAGGCTTCGTAAAATACTTATTTTGTATCTATAACTACAAATGTACAAGTTCCTGATCTTGAGTTGAGCATATTCATGATTGCTAAGATTTGAAAAAACAGAATTTTTGTTAAAAAAATATCATATTTTGTCAAAGGTATCCTTTTTATTTTTAACAGACTTGTTCTAGAGCAGATTTACTTAAGTAACCTACCACATCCTTGCCTTGCTTAAGCAATTCATGATGTACTAGAAATTACTTTAGGTAGCATCAGCTACAATAGAAATGTATAGAAAAGTCGCTTCTTCATTACTGAGAGGAATTTAAAAGTTAATTCATTGGGGTAGAAATATTAGGTAATCTGAAATCAAGAGATAGGGGGAGAGTCAGGAGAGAAACATTTGTAAACCCTGTTCTGCTGACAGACGAGGAGATCAGACGAAGAGACAGTCTTGGGACAACATGGAGATATAGACACACTTCTTACGTCATGTTGTCTGAGATGCACAGGGGCAGCAAGACCCTGGCAGAGATCTGTCTCTAAGGTGAAATTCAGAGTAGGTTGAAAAAGAATGGTAATTAAAGTCTGGGATGTAGGCCAGGGTTCAAAAACGACCAAAATAGGATTGATAATTATTACAATGAGGAAAGGTGCATACAATGATATTTACATTTCCAAGCTATAAACAGACTGTGCTCCAAAAGTTCATTAAATCCATTTAGTAACTGAACATATTTTCCCCATAGGCTATATACATATGGACATACATATATTTCTCTGTTACAGGACTGTTGTATCTAAATTCTTTGTGATTTAACTGTGATCAGGGGCGCCTGGGTGGCTCAGTGGGTTAAAGCCGCTGCCTTCGGCTCAGGTCATGATCCCAGGGTCCTGGGATCGAGGCCCACATCGGGCTCTCTGCTCGGCAGGGAGCCTGCTTCCTCCTCTCTCCTCTCTCTCTGACTGCCTCTCTGCCTACTTGTAATCTCTCTCTCTGTGTCAAATGAATAAATAAAAAAAAAAAAAAACTGTGATCATAAATACTGTTGAAAACATGAATAAGAAAATAAAGCCTTTGACAATGAAGGGAAAATAAATTTAACAATCATGAAAATAATAATAAGAGCTAACATTTAATGAGCACTTATCATTTGTGAGGTGCTATAATTTTCCTTATTTTCCAAATAAGAAACATGAAGCAGTGATAGGTAACACCTGATAACTAGTATTAGTTGGACTAACAGTGAGGACATGTAATTGTGTATGAAGCTGAAGAGAGAGAAAAGTCTGGGCTCACAGTTCAATGTCTCCACATCCTAGTAATGTAAACTTGTTAAATGTATGGAAATGTTTATTAACAGTTTCCTGATACAGAAATGGGGTTTAAAAATATGAACCTCGGGAGGCACCTGGGTGGCTCAATCAGTTAAGCTCTGCATTCAGCTCAGGTCATGATCCCGGGGTGCTGGAATGGAGCCCCACATCAGTCTCCCTGCTCAGTGGGGAGTCCACTTCTCCCTCTTCTCCTCCCACCACTCATGCTCTCTCTCTCTCTCTCTCTCTCTCTCTCTCTCTCTCTCTCTCCCTCTCACTTTCTATCAAATAAATAAATAAAATCTTTAAGAAATTATAGAAAAACAAGGTGTCAGAAGCTTGAAGTGTTTCATAGGATGTCTTAGGGTAACAAAAAGAAAAGCAGAAAAAAGTCAAAATTTCACTCAAAGAGTTTTTGATCTGATGTCTGATTGGACATAGAAGGTAAATAAATGTTTCCACCCTACTTTGAAAAGGACATTCTAGTTCCATTTGAAATAGATTCTATGCAATTAGAAAAACAAGCAGCAGCAAAATAAATTTTCTCTATTCCCAATTTTTTTAATGGCCTTAGTACTCTCCTAGCAGCAAATTAACTTCTGTTCCAGGAGATGAGAATTTCATTGTTGCCTTTGATCAACATTCAGACATATTTATGGAATGCTTCTTATCACATCCTATCAGGTCACTCTCTTGTGACAATGTAATATTTCCCTTCGACCTTTTGTCTTCTTTCTGAAGTTTGAAAATGCATATATCATAGACAAATAACTGGAAACATGTATATTCTATATACAGGTTAGGTCAATGATTAAACTTTTTAAAACAAACAAGCCCAGCTCGGGAGTTTAGCATTGTTTAATACAAAAGTTTTAACTCATGTCACCAGCTACTTGAATATGGAGACTAGAATTCTCATCTCAATTACAATTCAGGTCACGCTTCAGTATTCATCAATATATTGGATAATTATTCTATGAGAAAAATCTATTACTTCATTTTAATTCCTAAAAGGAATTATTTTCATGAAGGTAGCAAATATCTCTCATACCATCATCCAGGAGTTTGGATGGAAAGACTTATCAATAATCTCCTAACAGCTGTTTGACCTCAGGTGCCACACTTTTGTAAAGTTAATAGTTTGTTTAATTTAGTCACCTGGAAAGTAAGGAAAGTTGCTTTGGAGAACAAAGACTCTGCCTGATATTTTTTTTCTTTCTTTTTTTTTTTAAAGATTTATTTATTTATGAGAGAGAGAGAGAGAGTGCCAAGCAGGAGGAGTAGAGGGAAGGGAGAGGGAGAGAGAATTTCAAGCAGACTCAGTCTGAGTGTGGAGCTGCTGCGGGGCTCCATGTCACAACCCTGAGACGTCGACCTGAGCCAGAACCAAGAGTTGGACTCTTAACCAACTGCACCACCCAGGTGCCACTCTGTTGATATTTTTCCATTTCTCTGGCCTAGGATATGGTAGGAATGGGGCAACAGTTTCCTTCTTTCACTCAACAAGGAAAAGTAGCTGCAACTTTGCAGAAACCAGTAAGTAAGAGTGCCTATAAGAGCAGAATCTGTGTTTAGATATATCAGGATTTCTAAATGATGTTAGAGCACTCTAGCATAAATTAATTCAACAGGTGTCAAAGGACCTGCATTTTCCTGATGACAGTTATATCTACTGACATAGACCAGGAACCTGATAGGAGGACAGGTGGTGGTCAGTTTAAGCTATGCTTATAGGTGGATAGATTGCACTTTATTATCTTGGTCAATATCAGTTTTCTGTGGCTGCTTATTGGTTCACGATATTGGAGTTCCCTGGGTGAAATTCAAACTGGCCCCAGTGGAAGATAAGGAAGATAAGGAGAGACTAAAGAAAGAGGCAGACCACTCCTGATCAGTAGGTTGGTTTTAATAAGCAAGGGAACTTGCATAACAGGCTTCTCTTGGGGGACTACAAAACAAGTAGGTCTCCACACCTACCCACAGAATCTTGAGCATTTAGATAGAGACCTTAACAGTGTTTAGGCAAGTATACTCTGGGTGGTCTCAGTAACATCTTCCTCTTTCAAGGCTGTGTTCTTCAAGTGTCTCATAGTGTGAGAACAGTGGATGGAGCATGTGTTCCAAAGACAAGGGGGAGGAGCCTCAGCTCAAGGTCCAGGCTGAGGGTCCACCCGAAGTCACATCCTCTCAATAACCTCCTCCAACACTGCTGTAACAAATCATCACGGACCTGGTGGCATAAAAGAACGGAAATATGCTCTCTCACAGTTCTTGAGGCTAGAAACCTAAAATAAGTATCACTGGGCCATCAGCAAGGTGTCAGCAGGCCCGTGTTCCTTTTGGAATCTTTAGGAGAGAACCCATTCCTTTCCTCTTCCAGATTTTGGGGGCTGCCAGTCTCCCTTGATTGTGGCTGCATCACTCCAATCACCAAGACAAGCCTCTTCAAACATCTCTGCTTGGTCTTCATGTTACCTCCTCTTTGAATAAAATCTCACTCTTAGAAGTATACATGTATTGCATTTAGGACTCACCCAGCTATTCCATGATAATCTCCCCATGTCAAGATCATCCATGCAATCAAAACTGCAAAAACGCCTAGGTTTTTTATCTTTGTTTCATTTTGTTTTTTGGCCAAATAAGCGGGACATTCACAGGTTCTAGGAATTAGGACTTGTATTTTATTTTATTTTATTTTATTTTATTTTATTTTATTTTATTTTATTTTATTTTTAAAGATTTTATTTATTTATTTGACACAGAGAGAGAGATCAGATCACAAGTAGGCAGAGAGGCAGACAGAGAGAGAAGAGGAAGCAGGCTCCCTGCTGAGCAGGGAGCCCGATGCAGGCCTCGATCCCAGGATCCTGAGATCATGACCTGAGCCGAAAGCAGAGGCTTTAACCCACTGAGCCACCCAGGCGCCCAGGACTTGTATTTTAGGGAGTAATTTTTCCAGTTGACCACAGTAGGCAATTAGCAAGATTCCAAGTTTTTGCTAAAAAGAGTTGCATACCACCAAAATAAAAGTCCTATTGACTTTCTAGCCACCTTTAAGGTGTTCATCAAGGTACAATTATTACTCCAGTCAATCAATCAATAACAACAAGTGCAATCAGCACATATATACAGCATATAAGCTAGGCTCTGTTCTACCTGTTTTAACATTTACTAACTCACTATATAGGAGATATACTTCCAAAACTATCTCTGAATGTGCGAATAAGGTCAATTTCCCTCTGTCAGTGCAGGGTTGTTCAGACTTTTAAATTAAACCCGTTGTCCCCTAGATATGAGATATAAAAATTCACGTTCAATCCTGGATATTTTCCATCTACTTTTCAAGCATGGTGGTTAAAGCTCCTTCTGGGGGACTGAAAAGTAGCCATTGCACTGTAGAATAATACTATTTTTATTTATTCATCAACAGTATCACTTCGTTAGGCACCTGCAGCCTAGAGTAAAGAGAGTGGAATTATTTTCAAGAATGTAATGTATAGGGCACCTGGGTGGCTCAGTGGGTTAAAGCCTCTGCCTTCGGCTCGGGTCATGATCTCAGCGTCCTGGGATCGAGGCCCGCATCGGGCTCTCTGCTCAGCAGGGAGCCTGCTTCCTCTTCTCCCTGTCTCTCTGCCTGCCTCTCTGCCTACTTGTAATCTCTCTCTCTGTGTCAAATAAATAAATAAAATCTTAAAAAAACAAAAAAAAAGAGTGTAATGTATAGGGCGCCTGGGTGGCTCAGTGGGTTAAAGCCTCTGCATTCGGCTCAGGTCATGATCCCAAGGTGCTGGGATCGAAGCCCGCATCGGGCTCCCTACTCAGCCGGGAGCCTGATTCCCCCTCTCTCTCTCTGCCTGCTTCTCAGCCTACTTGTAATCTCTCTGTCAAATAAATAAAATAGTTTTAAAAAAATGTAATGTATAAATACAATTCTCCTAATTTAAATAAGACAAAGCATTAAAAATATTCAATTCTTAAATACAGAAAGAATAATTTTGCAAATCAGTTAAGGAGGAGATTCCTAATTGTTTATATTTTAATACCAGTAAAACCAGTAAGTTTACTTCTTTCAAGAAAGTGTGCTAAACTCTCTAGCTTAATGGGAAATGACTGAATATATTGAGACATAAATAACATGTGAAGATCATGAAAAACTCTTCCGCATAGGTCAGTGATTCATTAGGAAATATAAATTTTGCAACCAATTACTTTTATGTTTCCTTTCTCTCTCTCTCTTCTCTCAACACTTAAACAGTTAGTGTCTGTGTTCAGGTTGCTACAACAAATTATCATAGACTAGGTGGCTTAAGAGATGTTTATTTCTGACAGTTCTGGAAACTAGGAAGTCCCAGATCAAGGTGTTGGAGGATCCATTGTCTGGTGAGAGCCCACTTCCGTGTTTGCAGATGGCCATCTTCTTGTATCCTCACATGGCACAGAATGCAGACAGGAAGAGCTGGTGTTTTTCCTCTTGCAGGAGTACTAATCCCATCGCAAGGGCTCTGCCCTCGTGCCCTACATAGTTCCTGTAGGCTTCTACCTCCCAATACTATCACCCTGGGGGTTTGGGGGGACACATTCAGTCCTTAGCAGTTAGTTTCCATGCAGAAATGCATTCCCTAATATTATCAAGTCAAACACCAAAGCCAACACTCCTTTGTGGCAAAACGTGGAGATTTCTAGAATTGTTTCTCAGCCTACTCCTGTTCCTACTTTCATTTAGAGTCCAGGGCTCTGATGTTTGTTTCCATAACTCCTCTCTGCCTTCTCTTTTACAATTGTTTTTCAGACGAATGTTTTTGTCTAATCATTTTCTTGCTGAAATTTGCCCCTGAAAAACAAGTCATATTCTTCCACCAGTGCTTTTTTTCCCTTTTCCTTTTCCTTTTTCTTCTCCTTCTTCTCCTTCTTCTTTCTTCTTTCTTCTTCTTCTTTTTTTTTTTCTGTTTAATAGGCCCCAAAAAGCTTTAGGCCCTAAAGTAGGTTAATATCACTGGTAATAGATATTTCTTCCTTGTAGGAATATGTGGATTTTCCAGAAAACTGGCCTTTGAACCTGTTGCTATTTTCCTAAGTTTCTTTAGTATTGTACATTAGTCCAAAGTTTGAACTTCCAATGTCGTTTGTACAATATTTCCATTTTAATGATGTTTTTACTGACTTACATAAACTAATAAGGTAAAAACAATTCTGATATTTTACACATCCTCATTTCTGTAATTCTGTGTTCATTTCTGGAACATATAGTGGATGGTTATGAGAAAGTCAAGCGAAGTGCTTGTAAATTATTTGTAAGTGACAATTCAAATTAGGACAAACTGACATTGACCAGATTTGTTTATTACATTATACCAACGTGTGATATCTGTATATCATAGGATAATAGAATCATAGTAGGAAATGATTCCAAAATACATAGATCACTAAGGTAACATGAAATTCCAAACCATATTTTTGTTTTTCTTCACCCTAAAATAAAATCACCACCAGCATTTCAACAGTTGTAATTAATGCCAAATATTATGTAGCAAATCATTCTGCCTGCTGCTTCCCTACCCACCTGCTGATTATCCTCTGATCTGTCTTGCTGCTTTGTCAACCTGATGAGTGGTGTTGCCCTCTAGACACCCTGCCCACCTGTTCATAATTTACTTCCAGCATGTCATACTCGACTATTAAATGAAATTTAAAAAAATACTGTGAAAATGATCACCTTCCAAGGCTGAGATTATAATAATGCAGATGCTTCTGGTACTTCTTCCTAATTCACTAATGATTGCCTTTTCCTTTTTCTTATATTAAGCGAGGGTGCTTTTTTTTCTCTAGTATTAAAAACTTAATTGTTCTCATGAATGTCCTTCATAGTGCGCTCTAAGAATATATTCTCCAGATAGCCACCTTCTTCTTCTCTGCAAAACCTTCTGGGACCAAGAGCAAGAAAAATGTGGCAGGTGCGGTGAGGGCCAATTAAAAAACAAATCTGCACTAACTGATGGGTAATCTTCAGTAAAATCACTAGTGACAATACCAGATGCCTGGGGAAAATTGACATTGACCAGATCCGTTTATTGCTGGCAGTGCTTTGATTCATCTGCACTGTGCAGCTGTTGTAAAGGTAAATGGCTTGCACTCCCATTTTGTGCTTTTATGGGTTTGTTTTGTTGCAGCAGTCTTACTATTCCTTTTTTTTTTTCACCCAGGCTTGTAATAGGTCAGATGTTACAATTTTCGAACAGCCTTTCCATCTTTCCTCATTTCCCAGAGAACTGGATTTGCAAGTAGATTAGTGTTGCATTTGAGTTAATCACACACTGAATTACTGAGCTGTTTGAATATATTTAATGAATGCAGATTTACCTAAACGGTGGACAATTCAAATTAGGAAAACATGTAAGTCTTTACCCTATTTTTCTCCCATTGCTCAGTTCCTGGGCAAGTTGTTTTTCTATTTAGATGTCAGTCTCTCTTATTCACATTGTCTTAGTACATAGGACATAGCATGGCATATAATCATCACAGAGGAATGTTTGTTTCATGTTGACTGAAGGGATATTGGCATATTTATTTTTAATACATCTCCAAATCCCCATGCCTTCAAAGTTTTAGTTTTTGTCATTATATTAAATACATTCTCTGCTTTTGTAATTTGTAAGATCTATGTGCTTGGTTTGTTCAAGCTGTATAAGGTTACATAAAGTAACACAGTAAATATATCAAACTTTTAATTATATATTTAATTAACAGTAATTTTATAATGAAGTAAAACCCACTATGGAGTAATATTGAAGTAATATATAGGGTATTCAGTTTTTCATGGGTTTTTGTTGTTTGTTTGTTTGTTTAAATAAACCAGGAAACTAAATTTATTTTACAGTTTGGATGGAAAAACTCAAACAAGCCTGGCAACACAAGACATGTTCACTTCTTCCAGTCATTCAGGAAAGTGTTGATAGAAGAGTTCAAAAAAATACTTACCTTATTAAATTACCCCATTAAATAATTCTATAAATATATCTTAAATCAATCCATTTATTTCTATCCAGAACATCTCTCCAACAAATTCAAGTCACCTTCATAATCACCTACACTAGGGATTCTCCAACTGTAATAATAGACATATGAATCACTTTGTGATCTTGTGAAAATGCAGATTCTTTTTCCCTAAGCCTGGAGTGGGTCCTGGGATTCTACATTTTTAACCAGCTCCCAGGTAATGTAGACCCTGGTGGTTCGTGTACCATACTTTGAATAGTCAAGGACATAGCCTATTTCCACTCTTATCCCCTACCTCTTGTGGTCCACAGATGGTTATTTATTAGAGGTGTCTTTTTTTTTTTTGGACATAAGTCTAACCCAAGTATCACTCATTTTATACTTATATGTCACTGTTACCCCACACACTCCAGCCACACTCATCTTAGTTCCTGAATCAAGTTAGCATCTTCTCACCTGCTCTTTAGCAGTTAGACATGGCATCCCCTCAGTGAGTCTACTCCCCACCTCTACTAATAACTGGTTCTTTCTTGTCCCTAAAGTTTCAGCTTAAATTTTACTAACTCAGATATTATTTTCCTGACACCTCCATGTAAGTAGCTATCACTTCTTACTATTGCCTCACATATATTCTATAAACATTGTATAATTTTGTAATTATATATTTGCTGATTTACTTGATTGTTGACTGTAGCCCCCACTAAGTAATAAGTTCCTAAAGAATAGGAATGGTGTCTATTTTATAGGCCATTTTATTCATAGGGACATACACAAGACTTAGCACAGAGGAGCATTTAATAATACATACATGTTTGTGTTTCTCTTAGGATTTTCAGGATTTCTTTAACAATCTAGCCATTAATATAAGCAGAAACTTTCTGAGGTTATTGTATTTTTACTTTATTATTCTAGATTTGAATATTTTGATGTATTTATTTCAGTGCATTTGTTCAGTCTTACTTGAAGCCATTAACTCCATTCAATTAAGTAAGGACGTTATTAAAATGTCAATATACAACTAAATTTTGGGGCACCTGGGTGGCCTCAGTCAGTTAAGTCGACTGCCTTTCACTCAGGACATGATCCTGGGATCCTGGGATAGAGTCCCACAGGAGCCTGCTTCTCCTGCTCCCTCTGCTGTTTCCCCTGCTTTTCTCTCTTTCCTTGTCAAATAAATAAATAAATGAAATCTTTTAAAAAAAAGGTACAACTAAATTTCTTAAGGAAGATTCAGTATGTCCAATGTCACCAGAACTGATTTGCAACAAATAGTTTTGCAAACTGATACTCAATTACTATTCTATGAATGGTCATCATACAAATTCAACACATATGGGTATGGATTGTGACTGTTGTTACCTTAAAAAAAAAAAGCTTAGAAACCTACAGAATTCATAAAGTGATCTCATGATTCCAAATGATATTTTATAATTAATAGTAATATTTATTGAGTGCTTATTATGTCTTTTGTTATTATTCCCAAAAGATAACACCAAAATCATATACATAAATGTTGTCATAATTTGGACTCAAATAAAGACCTGTCTTGAATTCAGTGCTCACCTTTCTAACCAGCACACGTTACTTTTCCTTTTTAACAGGTACATTTCTTTCTTTTTGCTGTTCTCTGTAATTCTACTTTTCATTTCTTTTATTCTTATTTTTCTCTCTTCTTTTTTTTCTTGAATGGAATAAACTTGTTCACTTTGGCCACAAGAAGGGTAATAACTACAATGTCTTGGATACTATCATCCATTTTTAATTTTGTTTTGTTTTGTCTTGTCAAGGGTTTTAGGATTCGCTGAAAAGAATTAATCGTAAGTCATTCTTTAAACCAAATGTTAAGACCCACTCAGGGTGTACATGTGTCAGTGTTTCCTTATAACTCAAAAGACTTGCTGAAAAATGTATAAGTACAAAACATCTGCATTCAGGGAAAGAATAAGATTATAGTGTTTTCACAATCACAGAAAGGGGAAAAATCTGTATGAATGTCTTCAACAATTTGGTTAAAAAGGTTTGAGGTTAGTGTCTTTTTGACATGAAATTGGTCCAAAAATCACTAGTTTGTGCACTTCAAAATAAGGCTTGCAAAATACACAAAATTCTCCTTCACTCTATTTCCCAACACATAGTTCTGAGTTCCTAATTCCATTTACAGAAGGTGAAAATCAATTGCTTTTTTTTTTTTTAAATCAAAGCAATCTTCAGCCTGTAACACTCCCATTATGTTCCTTGAGAAACCCCCAGCCCTGCTGTGGCCCCAGGATTATAGACTCCCTGGCTTAGGGAGAGAGTGCTATTAATTGAGTATGATCAAAAAGTACTGCCAATTTGCTCGGGGAAGTCAGAGAACTTGGAAAAAGCTAAAAAGGCTATTCTCTTTATATTGATCCTTATCTGAAGCACACTCACAGGTCGCCAGTAGTTTTTCCTTTTCTTGTTTAAAATCAGATGTAATTTACTGTTGACAAACAGCAGTGCAAGATGTGTTCGATTTGAGGTCACTTCTCTGCACTCTATGCTTTGATCCTGTATCGAACACTCTAAGAATGTTCAGTTATTTTTAGCTAAGTGTGTAACAGCTTTCTATAGGGACTTGCAATTTTACCTATAACTTCATCTAATACCTACTGGTGAATAACAAAATACAATTGCAGTCCAATCGGCAGCCCAAGGAAAGCAAAAATATGAGTATGCAGGAAAATAAATACTACATGAGTTCCTGATGGCATAAAAACAAACTTCTATTCTGAAATTTGAATAGCATTAAATCATATAATATGATCCTCCTTTTACAGTGAAAAAAATGAGAAAAGTCTGATTCTGTATACTCATGCATGCTTTGTACTAAAATAATAGTCGGGAAACCCAATTAAAGTTAGTACTTTATTATAAAACTAGGGTATTATAGTTTGGAGGGGCAGAAGACAATTAAAATATTTTGAAGTGCTAAAAAGGTCTTCTGTGCTTTAATAGAATTATTTTGAGGGTGCCTGGGTGGCTCAGTGGGTTAAAGCCTCTGCTTTCGGCTCAGGTCATGATCTCAGGGTCCTGGGATTGAGTCCCGCATCAGGCTCCCTGCTCAGCAGGGAACCTGCTTCCTCCTCTCTCTCTGCCTGCCTCTCTGCCTACTTGTAATCTCTCTCTCTATATCATACAAATAAATAAAATCTTTTTAAAAAAAGAATTATTTTGAATATCTACTTCAGCTTATTAAAAGAGACTAAAAGAATTCCATCTTCTAGATTTGCATTGAAAAAAAAACCCAATAAAATTATGTACCTCATGTCATTAGTTATGGGATCCAGAACAGGATAAAAAAATGTTAGGTATGAATTTTTTTTTAAAGATTTTATTTATTTATTTGACAGAGAGAGAGAGATTACAAGTAGGCAGAGAGGCAGGCAGAGAGAGAGGCAGAGAGAGAGGAGGAAGCAGGCTCCCCGCTGAGCAGAGAGCCTGATGTGGTGCTCGATCCCAGGACCCTGAGATCATGACCTGAGCCAAAGGCCGAGGCTTTAACCCACTGAGCCACCCAGGCGCCCCAGGTATGAATTGAATAGAAAGCTAAAAAGACTGTTGTGTCTATTTGTTTATGCAGATAAGAATGTGGATATTTTAAAAGGAGTATGGCATATTCGTCCATGTGGAAGATTCACTTAATACCTAATATTTTTCCAAGTCCCAATGTTTAGAGTCAAAACTAAGAAAAGAAAATAGAAACAAAGAGAAAGAACTACATGGGATGGTCATTATCTTCATGAAGGGTAGACTTTAGAAGTGGAAATTACCATATATTATAATTCATGCTCTGAAAGAGATAAGCATGACTGCTATCAGAGTCCTGGGAAGGAAGAGGAGAATGTATGGTAGATTAGACGGGGAACTCATGGAAGGTTAGTTGGAAAACTCCTGAGTTGAATCTTGAATGATGATTTAGGCAGGTGCCGCCTACCAGAGAAGGAGGGAAGAGTGCTGAATGAAGAGGAGGGTATGTCTTGAGGCCTAGAGGTCAGATAAGGGCATATGAAGGACTGCAGATGCATCAGTATGATTAACCCAAGGGAAAAGTAGGGAATCTTTGGCAAAACAAAAGTAAATAAGTGAAGTTAAAGATATAATCTAAGAGCATAGGTCACATATCATCAAAAGAAGATTGTGCTTTATCTTAACAGCTGAAGGGAGCCATACAAGACGTTAATTGGGTAAAATAATAATCGCTAGCCTGTACTGAAAGCTTACTGTGTGAAAAACACTGTGCTCAGTATCTTTCATTCATTATCTCATTTAATTCTTACTTTAACCTTATGACATTGATGCTATGATCATTCTTTTTTTTTTTAAGAAGTGAAGGAAGGCTTCAAGACATTAAGTAATTAACTTGTCAGTGCCACAGAAGTAATAAGTGGTAAGGCCAAGATCAAAAACTTTTTCTGGAGCTTTCACATTACTAATCCCCTTAAATGCTTTGAAAGTAAGGAAACAACATATTAGATCTATCTTTTAGAAACATCACATTGGTGGCTGTATAGAACATATATTGATGAAGGGTGAATAAATATAACGATACCAGTTATCAGAGGTAGATGGTTAATAAGTTATTATAATGCAGGTGAAAAATAATAAGGTCCTTGAAATAGAGGAATAACCAGTGTCGATAAAATACATTGGCAAAGTTTTAGAACTACATAACTATTATGGACTGAATATTGGTGTCCTCTTAAAATTCATATGTTGAAATCCTAACTGCCAATGTGACTGTATTTAGAAATAGGGCCTGTGAGGAAGTTCTAAAGGTTAATGAGTTCTTAGGAGTGGGACCCTAATCCAATAGGTCTGGTGCTCTTATAAGAAGATGCAGGGATATCTGAGCTCTCTCACTCCACCATGTGAGGATATATAGTGAGAAGGCAGCCATCTGTTAGCTGGAAAGAGAGTTCTCACTAGAAACTGAAGTGGTCTATACCTTGATTTTTGACTTCCCAAACTCCAGAACTATGAAAAAACAAAATTTCTGTTAAGTCACCAGTCTGTGGTATTTTGTTATGGCAGGTTTTTTTTTGTTTTTTGTGTTCTGGCAGTTTAAGCAGACTAAAAAATAAATAAATAACCTTTTAAATATGGAAGCTGAATAAAAGGAAGGCCAGTGACTCTGAAGTGTCCAGCTTTGGTATTTGCCATTTTCTCAGTGTGGAACACAGCACAAGTTAAAGGTGTGTGAGGAAAGAAGATAAATTAGTGTTATTCATGGGGATTTTCTGATTGTGCAGGATAACTTTGGGGAAATGCTCATTAGGCAGTTGATTAATGAGAATAGAGGGATTTGGGCTGGAAAGATAAATTTGTGAGTTGTCGGTATAGATAATCTTTCTATTAACAATGGTGGTGGAAAGAAGTATAGAAAATTATAAAATGTTTCAAAATTGGGTTTAAATAAAAATAACCAAAATCTAATATAAGATAAATTGTATATCATTTAAAATTGTGCCTAATATTCGGGAATACCTTCTATACCCATTATTCAAATTATAGATATAATCACATGTTTAGGAAAAACAGCACCCAAGATGTTTTAGCTATGACAGTCAAAGGTTATAATTTTTCAAACAACACATTATTATTGTGTCTGTATTAGCTTTCTTTTCATTTTCCAAATATAAAAACATAACCCATACATCATCCATTTGTCACTGAGCAAAATGCCCTCTTTGATTTCTCAGTTTCACAATCAGTATGGGAAGTCAGTAATTTAGAATCACATGATAATATTTTACAAACTATAATTTCTCCTTCACTACCCCTGTCTATCAAAGAATCCCCACACAATGTCATTATTACTCTAATAGACAGACCCAGTTCACAGGAATCATTCAGTAGATTCTCACATTAGAAGTTAAACTATTTATCAATTCTCTCATATTTCTTTCCACCCATTCTTCAGAGTGACCCTCCAATTTTCTGAGAGGCAAGCTCCTAAATCTATCTAGTGCTAAGTTATAAAATTTTGTTGTTGTTCTGTTGAAGAAGGTCATTTTCAGCCTCATCCTCAAAGCAAAGTTGTGGGTTTTGACTGTAGTGAATACTAGGACTTACGCAGTCCCTCTCTTGTACTTATTTTTAAAACATTTTAGGAATAATCAGGGGGAAAAAAGCATTTAACTCTTTGACTGAAATAAGAACCAGACAGGAGGTTCTGGCTTCATGGTACCCTGGCAGTGCAGAACTTAACTTCCCTGCAGATGAACAGCCAACAGAAGGCTGTAGGTAAGCGAGCAAACACAGCATGCATCTCATTAGTGCTGGAGAAGAGCATAACCATGTTGCAGTAAACACAATGCTTGGTTTATTGTTTACTCAGAAAATATAAATATTTAAAGGCTGGGCAGAGGGAAATGAGCCCTCAATGGCTACAGAGAATTATTAATCAGAACGAAAAGATTGAATGAGGGGAGAGTAGTGCCATGAAGTCAGGAGAGGAGAGAAGCCAATTGTGTCAAATGCTGCCAGGAGGCCAAATGAGAGAAATGTGAAAAGTGCTCATTGGCTTAATTAACAAAAAGGCATGTGGAGATCTGGGGACATATCAGAGAAGTTTAAGGTGCAAAATGGAGATAAGGAGGTGGAAAGATCAAGCGAACACCTTCAAAGAGCTGGTGGGAAGGAAAGGAAGGCAAGCATCAGTAACAAGAGGGATTCTTTTTTTTTTAATATTGTAGAGGAATATATTTTAAATAATCATAGAATAAAACAGTGAAGAAAGAAGCTGAAAGTACAGAATAATTGAAGATAATTTATGGATGAAATACTTAGGATGAGAATGAAGTATAGACAACAACCCAAAACAAGTCTTGGTTTTGAATTCTGTCATATATGCTGATATCTATTGAATAAATATTTATTACTTAGAAATTAAGAACACTTTATTCAACCTGTTCTGTAAGTTTGATAAAGTCATAGCTTTCTACCTTTTTGGTGCACAGCCATCATCTGGCATAAATTTCCCTCAAGACTATCATGATGGTATTCCAGAAAAAGTATTTGTTCATTCTTATATTTGGCATGACTGAATCCAGGACTGCTTAAGGATGGGGACTCAGGTTCCATCTTAAAAAAAACAAAAACAAAAAAAGAAAAACCCTTCAGTTAGTATACTTTGATCATGTAAGGATCAGATATATAGCTAAAGTTATTTTAGCCAAATAACAATCTTAAAAATCCTCGGTTTCACCAATGAGATCTTAAATCCGATATTGATCATGTTCAGAAGACAAATTCCACTATTGAAAACCCATTTTAAGGGGCCCCTGGGTGGCTCAGTCATTAAGCGGCTGCCTTCAGCTCAGGTCATGATCCCCAGGGTCCTGGGATCGAGCCCCGCATCGGGCTCCCTGCACAGTGGGAAACCTGCTTCTCCCTCTTCCACACCCCTTGGTTGTGTTCCCTCTGTTGTTCTCTCTCTCTCTCTCTCTCTGTCAAATAAATAAAATCTGTAAAAAAAAGAAAAGAAAAGAAAAGAAAGAAAGCCCATTTTAGACCCTCAACATGATAATTTGTAAATGTGTTTGACTGTTCAGAGATTAGGATAAGATCATAATGTAGACTTTCTGATCATTCCTGATTGGAGTAACTTGTTAGTTTAATATAGTTTAAGTTAATGGGTCGCCTGGGTGGGTCAGTTAGTTGAGCATCCAACTCTTGATTTTGTCTCAGGTCATGATATCAGGGTTAATAACAAATCTTATGATAGCTCCGTGATGGGTGTGGAGCCTTCTTAAGATTCTCCTTCTCCCTCTGCTCCACCTCCCCCACACCCAAGTAAAAGTACATATATACGTATACATACACACACAAACACACATACACATACACACACACACACATATATATAATTCAAGTTAACTAGCATATATATGTTGAACTGTTGATGCTGAAGTGTTTTCAAATAGACAGGCATCATGATATATGGACTTGGGCAAAAGGCAAGGAGTCATCTAAAACAGGTTATCCTCCAGAAAAATATTATCCAGAATGAAAATGGAGGGCAAATTGTGAGGTTTCATTTTTTTGTTGTTGTTGTTTTGGTTTTTTTGGGCTTTTTTTATTATTATTATATTTTCTTTTTCTGAATTGTCAAAGTAGAATATGAGTGAACTCTGTGGCACCATAAGTAAATTTTCTTTTGCTGAGAATAGAGCAGCCAAACTTAGAAATATAAACAAAGCAAATTATGAACAATTTGCTTGGATTCTGTTCCCTCTAAATCCATCTATATTCTTTCATTTTTCTACCCTAATACCAAGGAAAGGCAATTTTAGATTCTTCCAGCAAGTTAAAATACAAAGAGAGATTTCTCAGGAGACTGAGAGACACATTGGCAGAATGTTCTCTTCAGTTTTAGTGAGAGCCAGTAGAGGCTGTGCGGAATTCTAGGAGTGAGCATTCAGGCTCAATGAAATGTCCCTAAACCAGACCAATGTTTGCACACACCTCTTGGATGAAAGTGAATAGACTGTGTCAAAGAGGTCTGTGAACTACTTATTCTTAGCAAACTGGAGCCCAATAACAAAATTCAATTTAAAAAACCAATATAAAATTTAATATGTTGACGGAGGACATTAAAAAGTAGCATGGCAAGTAATTTAGAACAGAGAAATTGAACCCAAATAGATTGTTGCAATACATTATGCAAAATATAAATACATAAAAAGAAAAGTTTATGTTTTTCTGCCTAAACAGAAATCAGCCTCCACAACTCATCCATACAATGCAAATGCAAAGAGATGGAAACAGATAGCAGAGTATAAAGCAAAGGCATCAGAATAACAGTGACATCTGTGACAAGGCAGAATATTTTGCATGGCAGATATTCAATTTAAGCAAACGTGCAAGGAGTCCCTAAAGGCAAAATACTTGTGCAGATAGGACTATTACACAAACATGAAACCAAAAAGAATGACAACCTCATTCAGGCCTGAGACTCAGCCTCTCATGACACAAGCTTTTAAATGTGCAAAAACAGAAAAGCTAAGCAGGTTTTGGTGCACTCTATATAGGCCTTAATTATTAACTAAATCTATACACAGATCACCCATAATGTTATTTTGCTACTGTTTAATTCTTAATTACTTTCCTTAGAGTTTAAAGAACCTGTGTTTTGCAGATGGTAACTTGCTTAACTGTGAGGACAGATAGATTCAACTGAATATCATGTCAGACCCAGTATCAAGGCAGTGTTGGGTATTGATTAAAAGCATAGACTCTGAAGTCAGACTGCGGGAAGTTAAATTCTGGAATGCCACTTGTGAGCTACATGACCATAGGCAATTTGCTTATCTTCTCTAAGCCTCAAATTCCTTGAAGTAACCTCAAAATAATCACAATTTGTATCTCATACAAGTGGCTATGAGTTTTCATAGACACTTTCAAATGACTTAGAACAGTACGTGAATCATTAAAAGTACTTGATAACTATTGGTAGTTTCTATTATAAAACAAGGAATTCATTGCGCAGCATAGAACTCTGACTCTTGCTGCCTCCTTTTTTACCATGTTCTTGTTATTCAGCTTTGATACAAGAAAACAATTCATTTGGAAGGAATTGACAGTATTCTTTGGGGTACCAAGATGATGCTATGGCACTTATCTCATTTTCTTGGTCATTATCAATGAAGTACAACTAGGAAAGAAAAGAAATCCATTCTATGAATATATAATGGAGCACAGAGGCTAAAAATTTAGTTGAGTAGATGCTAAATTGCTTCACAGTTTCAGAATGCTTTTATGTTTTTAAACTCTGCTTATGCTGGAAGGAACCAGCTAGTTTTAATCAAAATCCATTAGGACACACACACACACACACACACACACACACACACGCAAGGACTCTGTATAGATCAGTCTGGCCAATTGCTCCGGTACAACACTAAAAAACATCGAAAGGATATGAAAAGAAAGAAAAGCATTAATATTGGACCACAGAGCTCATTACCTATGGACTTATTTAGGAATTGTATTGAATTAACTGGTCCAATTGAATCAAATCAAAATATTTTCAATCCCAAGGTTTTTAGTATATTGAAATGATGATAGGACAATTGTGAAATATATAAAATTTCATTTTGTTTTTATAATTTGTTTAGACAGTCTTAGAATATCATGTAAATCTGGATAATCAGACTTTCTGATCACACCTGCTCTAGGTGTGATTATATTTTTAAAAAACCATGTTTCTTAACTATGTTGTACTGAGCTATGTGCAGTTTTAGAATAGGATAAATCTAAACTACTATGGACAATTTGAAAAACCTATGCTTAGAAGAAACTCAGATTCACATCAGTTTTACTCATAGTTTTAAAAAGAAGTGCTAAGCTTGGCATTTTTAATAATCACGAAACCATGCACATTTGTATTGTAGTTGAGAGCACACCTACTATTTGTTTATTTGGTTTTAGCGTAATGCAGTAAAGTGCATTTGAGGATTACATGTTGACTTGAATTAGAAAATTTTTGTCAGTTATTTCAGTGAACATGTCAAACACCAATACCTTCTTATAGCTTATCTTCAGAAGTCATTTTTTTCCTAATTTAGCTTATTGGTTAGACAATTTATTTCTTTTGTTTTAGTTGAAGTATAGTTGACACATGGTGGTATATATGTGCCACATCTTTTTTATCCATTCATCTATCACTGGACACTTCAGTTGTTTCCATATCACAAGCCAATGAATTATTGAACACACAACAAACTTTACTTCTTTATCGTATCATCCATGATTTTAGAGTACTCATGTTCTATTTCACTTCAAGTTTATCTGTTATGATAAGAATTGAGGATAGAATTTTCATACCACAGCAATACAACTCTTTAAGAATTTTAGCTGAACAAGGACACAAATATGTTTAGCACAGGCTACTTTCTTTATTTAGCCCTAGCTATTTAACAGTTTAACAAGTCAGGGTGGCATAGCTGGTTACTGTTCAACTCTTGATTTTGGCTCAGGTTTGTGAGATCAATCTCTGTGTCAGGCTCACTTTTGGTGTGGAGTCTGCTTAAGATTCTCTCTCCCTCTGCCCCTCCCCCCTCTAAAATAAGTAAATAAATCTTAAAAAAAAAACTTAGCAATCATGTCAAGCATCACAGGGCTGACACAGAGAATATTTAACTACGATTGCTTGTATAGTCTTCCAGTCCTTTCGTGGCTCTGAAAAATACCACAACAAAACAACGGTTCTTGTCAATGTATCTGTTCTGTAATGAGACTCCTGCGAAAGATAAGGAATAGCCTATAAAGTGTGGATAATTTGAATAAAAATATTAGAGTCTGTTACTTACGCTAACTTCTAATAATTATATAGTTCTATTTTGGGGTATCACTTTCAGAGGGTTTTAAACTGAAGCAATGGAAGTGGTCTTTCACTGTGCTCTGAAAGAATTATTTGGCTTCTTTTATACTGAATGTCAGAGTTGCTTTCTTTTCCATATAGGTAAAATGTGGTTGAAAAGAGTCTTCATAAGAAGCATATTTTGCATGTCCTTCTTTATATAACAAATTCTCCTTGTCCTTTCAGTGCTGCATAACCACTGTGTTTTTCTTAAGTATTTGATGTGATAGTTATTAACAGATACCGATAGCTCATTTCTGTTCAATATGTTCTAATGCAGGCAGAAAGAACTGGCATCCAGCTGGAAAAAAGAAATGGTTCGTTCCTTTCTTGTTATTCTCAGCAAATGCAAGTGGGCTTTTTTTGTTGTTGTTCAACCATGCTTTCTAATTACTGATTTGAATGGTTCTGTAGATTAAAAATAAAGTTCTTAATTGAGTATAAATGAGTTTGGAAAATATCCAAATGGCAAAGCTTTTCTCTTCTAACATTTATTAGAATCAAGATGTTTCCTAATTGAAGCAGCTATAACGTTACTATATCTTTTAAAATCTTGTATGTTCTTGTCTTATGGGAAAGAGCACTGGGGTTTTATTTTGTATGGTTTGGAAGCTCAATTAGGATGTATAAATATGTTAAAATACCCACAGAACAGATTTTTATAAAATTAACTACTTTATTTCTTGGAGACTCCGGAGAAACTTCACACCAGCATGACAACAGCAGCCACAAGTTTTTTGGCTTTAAATACATTTAAGACAAGTAATCATAATACTTTATGTAGCTTGAGGCAATGTGTGCACATGTTTTAGAGAAGCGATAGCATGACTGAGCAATAAGCATCACATACAGACCTAAGTAATGTCTCATTAGAGACACCCAGACACCCCCTACCCCTGCCTCCTCATCCAACTGGGCAAAGAACTAATTCTCTTCACTTTCCATTCTTCTGGACTTTCTTGAACTGAGCCTACCTTCATCAGCTGTCCCAATCACTCCACATTATTTTCATTAAGACAGTATTAGTGAAGTGAACTGTTTCATTAGATGTATTTCATTAGTTTGATTATTTAATTTGAATATATGTAATGTATAAAACTAGATAGATTATATTACAACAATAAAATAGGTAGAGACACACATATATATACATTTGAGTAATATTGTGTGTGTGTATATATATATAACGTGTGTGTAGGTATATACATATATACTTTATATATACATTAAAATTAGTTATTGAATGTTTGCTACTATAAATTTTGAGATAATGTTATTTCAGATAGATCCGATAAAAGGAAAAATTCCCTTGGACTCTTAGAAATAATCTATTAAGTGATACTTTATTATAAATTGAATACTCACATTTTCCTTTCAACTCTTTCTCTAACTCTTCCATTCGTAAGACACAAGCTTCATAGATTTGGGATATTTGGTTGGTAACTGGAAGATCTTAGAGAAGAACACAAGTTTTCTGATGACACATACTTTATTCTGACTACTGCATCATGTTAAATACCCAGTTTTATTTGTTCTTTAATCTTATTAACTACCGTGAAAGCATACTAATATGAAGTATACCTCTAAAATATTTAGAGAGCATCTTCCATCACTGGGTTCCAATTATAATATTGGCCCGAGTCTCCTTTAAGAAAAAAAAATGTATACCTGAAGCTTGTTGTAAAGTCTCACCTTAAAATGAATTATATGATATAGCAAAACAGATATTTCCAGTTTCAAATGTTCTGTGGTATTATCAGTAGGTATCAGTTTTTGAATGGTCTATTATACTAATATACTAACATTATTATACTGATATACTAATATTATATATAATATTGTCATAAAAATCTTATCGGTTATGCAGTCTATTTAACAAAACCAAGTTTCAGAGAAATGAGGTTATTTTTCCAAAGGCATATTATTAGCTAATGACTAATAATAGAACACAAGACAGAACTATTGACAGAAATGAAACTAAAGATCACTCTCTTGAGCACCAAGGTAGTACTTTTCCTGCTGCACTGAAGACCCTCTACCACACTGCAGGAAAGCTGTCAGGATGTTTAGTTGTTTGCACTGTAATTAGTGATGGCTCTAGCTCTCATCTGCAAAATGTGGGAAATTATCCCAGGCTCTAAATGAGCCTCATAGGCTTTCTGTGAACTCGTTAGATATTGTGAAGTCGTGTACTCTTTGCAGGTACATATTTTACTCATATTCTGGTATTTCTAATATTCACTAGATGAAATCTGAAAAGTGGCACCTGAGAATGACTATAAGAAGAAATAATGTTTTCAGGTAGAAGTGTCTCAGAAATTATGAAAAGAAGTAATTAATAATACACATGAAAATAAACCTTTACAATAACTGGAGTAGTCCAAAGATAGAAAGGGTGCACTGAGGAGATAATGAGTTCCCTATCAAGGAAGGAGTTCAAGCAGAGGCAGAAATACGACTTGTCAGTATATCGTATTACAAAGGCATAAGCTATCTGACAGTTTCCTTAGATGACCTGTAATGTTCCTTCAAATTCTGAATGTCTATCTTTATGTATAGATTGAGTTGTCTACAGGTTGCACTTTTCATGACTATCAAAACTCACAGAAAGCATACATCATTATTTGCTGCCCTGCTTTTTGTACTTTATCAGTTTTGTTTTCATATCTCTTTTATTTTGAAAGAATTTAAAAATAATTTTGGAAGCTACATGTCCTTACAAGCATGTGTAAATATAAGGAAAAGAATCACTTTAAAATGTAGCCTTAAAATTCATCATTTTAAAAAATATTACTCTATTTAAAATAGTATCAATTTTTAAAACACACAAACTCATCTGCTTATATAGATTATAATTAACTATATAATAAAAAGCAAACTGATGTATTGTTTGCAAAGTTTAAAATGCAGCTTTGTCTTCCACTTAACTTCATGAGATAGTAGTTTGTCAAGCATTTTTGAACACCTTTATGCCACTGGAACCCCTTGTCCTTTGGCAGTAAACCTGCTGTGTTAAATTCTGGCCGGTTAACATGCTAGCTAGAAGGCAGTGTGCCATGTTCAAAATGAATTGAGCCCCTGAAGAAATTCTACTAAAAAAGCCTTATTCTTTTTCTGAACATAGCCTCAAAATCAAAGTAACAAAAATACTGCCGGGCACTCCATTGCCTCCACAGAGAAAATTCTGGATAAACATGCCATGCAATTAATTTAACAGTTTTTCAAGCTCAAATCAGTCGACAGAGAAATTCTGGAGAGATCCTCATTCTCCTATTCATGTTTTTGTAATCTTATTAGCATATTGTGACAGTAAAAACCATTACTAATAATAAATTAAGACTTAATTGTAAATGATATTCTGGCGAAATTTAGAAAAAAAAAAGTGTTTCTGGTCTCAACATTTTCATGTGCCTACCAGCAGTTATACAGACAAAAATCAGTATTAAGTTGTAACTCAGCAATAGGCTTGAAAATCATCTATACCATTATTATTATTATTTTGTTGTCTCTCATAGGGACATCAGACAGCTGGTTTCAAAGATAATGGCAGTAACAATTATTTGCATCATAGCCCTAGCTAACTAGATAGCTGAAAACATCTGTTATGATCTTCAATTCCCCTAACCTGTCCCTAGAGAGGCTTTGATCGCTGAAATATCCTTTTTTTTTTCCATTGCTCTCTGCAATAATCATTTTTGCAAAATACAGATTACTTGATACTTAAGGAAATTGACTCTAATATTGCTTTTGTCTTTTTGAATTTAAAACTGGAGGAGGGGAACATTAAGGAAAACTTTTGAAGAAAATTATCTTTCCAGACTTGGAATTTTACTGTCATAGATTTCTTGCATTGCCCTTTTAAATTATGGCCATTGTTTTTCTCTGATATGTTAACTCATAAAAAATAAAAGTACTAATATCTGAACTAACACATCTGAGATTCACTAGACCATTATCATTTTCATCCATTGAACATACATGCAAAGCTATTAAAAAATGGGGAGACACTCTAGCCAAATAATTAAATTGGAGCTATTTGTGACACTACCATGTATTAGCAGTATACTAGACTCTGGGATATTCACGGCACACGAAAGTTGTAAGTCATATGGTCTGTTCTAGCACTGATTTCAAGCTCATAGAAGAGCGTGAAACCATTAACTTGTGAGACAAAATACAAATCCTAAGATATAGAATATGTGCAGTGGTGTTTAGCAGGAAAAAAAAGTGTATAAAAGGAGATTGGAAAGGGAAGATTTTAATTCTCAAGGGTCAGCACACTCATAACAGCAGCAAGTGAGTCTGAGTCGCCAGAGTTAGGCACTCAATGAGTATGTCTTGTCTGCATAAATGAATGAATGCCTAAGTGAATGAATGAACCAGGGAAATCTTTGAAAAGAAATCTGATCTGGTTTTGGGGAATGGATGCAGTTTTTGTAGTTTGGGAGTATGAAAAAGGGAGAGGAATAGCATGACCAATGGTTTTTATGATGAGGAGGGAAAGGATAGAATGAAAGGTGAGTGTAGGTGGTAGGGCAGAGATGTCCTTGCTGGTGGAGGGGAGAGGGATAGTAAAGAGAAACCATTTGCTCAGGTATAAGGCTCATATGAGACATAATGAGAAAAATATTTCATGCTACCGTGAGGGTACGTTATAGAATTTAATGATGGGTTGAAGAATTTAATTTTAACCCGTTTTTACAGTTTCTTCAGTAGAAAAAAAAAAAACCATGAGGAATGCTGAGTAAAGCAGGAAGAGACTGGAAGTACTATAAGCAACTTGGCCTGTTAGGTAAGACATTATAATGGTTTTACCCAATTAGTGTAAAATTGAAGAAATACAATGTTTGAGAGACCATAACAAGTATTTATTTAATAAGACTTCATGGCAACTAGGTATGTGGAACCAGAAGAAATCTCTCATGCTGGGAAATGTAGATGATATTTTCTTTTCTTTCTTTTTTTTTAAAAGATTATTTATTTATTTATTTGACAGAGAGAGAGATCACAAGTAGGCAGAGAGGCAGGCAGAGAGAGAGGAGGAAGCAGGCTCCCTGCTGAGCAGAGAGCCCGATGCGGGCCTCGATCCCAGGACCCTGAGATCATGACCTGAGCCAAAAGCAGAGGCTTTAACTCACTGAGCCACCCAGGCGCCCGATGATATTTTCTTTATAGATTTTATTTATTTATTTGAGAGAGTGAGAGAGAGAATGAGCAGGCAGAGCGGCAGAGAGAGAACCAGGCTCCCCACTGAGCAGGGAGCCCCACGTGGGGCTTGATCCCAGGAGCCAGGATCATGACCTGAGCTGAAGGTAGATGCTCAACCAAATGAGTCACCCAGGTGCCCTGAAAAGTCGGTAAGCTGAAGATGTCATGCAATAATAAGACAACGTTGAAATGAACGATCACTTCAATTTTGAACATCTGAAGTCTGATTATTCGACCAAGCTCTAGAATGGAAATAGTAAAGAGGCAATTGGAATTCAGGACTAGAATTCTGTTGAAAGATTGTATTTGGAGCTATTGAATTTACAGTAATCAACAAAGATGGATATTGAAAAAAATAAACAAGAGTCATCTCTCAAAGTGAATAGTATTTATGTTTGTTTAAGTCATAAATCAATCTTGGAATGGTTCCAAACATATTCGCCTCCCGTCAAATTATTTTTTGTTGTTAACAGCATTCTGGGTGTTTCATTATGGTGTTAACTTTATATGAGCTCCTTATTATAGAGGAAACCTATACGTTTGATCAAATTGTATATATTATAATTCCAATATTTTACATGTAGTGAAGCTGTTAGAATTTAAAGGCCAGTTAGTTCTAAAAAACTTATATTAATGAATTAATAAATATTTCTTTTTGTAAAAATAATGCTTTGAGTCTGAATAGTACTAAAATTTACAAACCATGCATTTATTTAATAAAACAAAGACATCCCTATTTTTATATTTCTCCAACTATATCACTATTTCTTGGCTTACTTGTTTTCATCTTTTAGTGCTGTGAGATTTCAATGAAGCTCATTCTCTTCTTATAAATATTCTTCAAATTCACCTGCTGTGAACCTAGGTTAGGATAATTGAACTCAAGAGAATATTTTAAAGTACAAGAAAAAATAGGGCAGCAAGAAAACATATGCTTTCCTAGTTATGCTATATTCACTCTTTCTCCCTCTCTCTCTCCTTTCCTCTCTCCATCTCTCGCTGTTGCTGTCTCTCCCTCTCTCTCTTTCTTTCTCTCTGTCTCTCTCTCCCTCTGTCTCTCCATCTCTGTGTCTCTCTCTTGCATGATTCCTTCCCCCAATCCACTGTGCATAAATGGTTCTGTCATAAACAGACTCTGCAGATGGAATAACAGTGACAATCATTTAAATGTGGAAAATTGGTATTTATTTGGTCTTTCAGTTGTGTTTGTTAGATAACTAGAATTATGGTGGTTACAAATGAGTGCCTGTACAGAAACTCTGCTGTCAATAGCAATAGGAGCTCTGTTTTATAACTGGCCAAGCATTGGAGAATTCGAGGAGCCTCAATATGGAAGGTTGTTTATAATAAAAACCACTGCACTTAAATAACATGTTTTCACAGGGCCCTTGGGGTTAGTACTACAGAAATATACTGTAGGTTTTTTAACTTATTTTTAATAATGCTTAGGTTTCATGTGGTGTTACTCTTCTGTCATTTTACTGAATAGACACAAATACCGTGAATCTGTAATATTCCTAAAGCATCAATAATCATGAAATTCAATTTGGAATAGTCATGTGCACCCTTTGTATTAAGTATAAGTCACAGTTAAGTTTGTGTAGTTTCCACATAGGTTATTTCTCCCAGTTTCAAGAATAAGATTAAGTCGCTTTTAAAACTTAAAGCAGGGCGCCTGGGTGGCTCAGTGGGTTAAAGCCTCTGCTTTCGGCCCAGGTCATGATCTCAGGGTCCTGGGATCGAGGCCCGCATCGGGCTCTCTGCTTGGCAGGGAGCCTGCTTCCCCCCTCTCTCTCTCTCTCTGCCTGCCTCTCTGCCTCCTTGTGATCTCTCTCCCGCTGTGAAATAAATAAATAAAATCTTTAAAAAAAAAAAAAAACTTAAAGCACATATGAAAATATGTTCCACATCATATGTCATCAGGGACATTCATATTAAAAAGAAAATGAAATACCAGTACATACCTGTTAGAATTGCCGAAATTCGGAATACTGACATCAAGTGCTGGAAAGGGTTTGGAGCAAGGGGAATTCGCATATATTTCTGGTGGGTGCAACACAGTACAGCCACTTTGGAAGACAGTCTTGTGATTTCCTACAAAGCTAAACTTACTCCTACCATCTGATCTATTGCACTCCTTGCTATTTACCCAAAGGAGATGAAAACTTGTATCCACATGAAAATCTGCACATAGATGTTATCAGTAGCTTTATTAATAATTGCCGAAACTTGAAAGCAACTAAGATGTTCTTTGGTAGGCAAATGGATAAACTGTGGAATAGTATGCTAAAAAGGAAATGAGCTAATAAACTCATTTTAAAAAGATGGGAAAGAATATTAAATACATATTACTAAATGAAAGAAGTCTATCAGAAAAGACTATATACTAGATGACATAAACTATATGACAAAGACTATATACATTTATGACATGTATACTATATGACAACCCTATGGCATTCTGAAAAAGGCAAAACTATGAAGATAATAAAAAGATCAGTGATTGCTGGAGGAGGTGGAGGGAGATGAATAGCCAGAGCACGGGGCATTTTTAGGGCCATGAAAACAGCCTACGTAATATTATAATGATGTGTATTTGTCTTTATACATTTGTCCAAACCCATTACAGTACGACACCAAGAGTGAAACTTTAGGTAAACTATGGACTTTCGGAATTTACAATGTGTCAGTATAGATTCAGCCTTGGTAAAAATATATCATTCTCTTGAGTGATGTTGATAAAAAGGGAGGCTATGCATGTGTGGGAACAGGAAATATATGACAAATTTTTAAAGTATCAAATTTTTATTTCATCGAATTTTATTGTAAACCTAAACTTTCTTTTAAAACATTTCAATTTTTAAAAAATAAAGCAAAAGAATGCACTGGTTCACAAAGACTGAGGTGAGCTATATGTACGAGTGACTTATTTTCGAAGTAGTTTAAAAATACTATTTTGCTATTGGAACCATTGTATTATTTCAATCAATGTTCTTGGATGTACCATAACTTCAGATATTCTTATATCAATTTGGGTATGATGATATACTTAGTTTCATTAAGTTTTTAAAAAGATTTGTTTATTTGTTTATTTATTTTAGAGCGAGCACACGAGACTAGGGGAGGAGTAGAGGAAGAGGGAGGGGGGTAATTTCAAGCAGACTCCCTGCTGAGTCCAATGTGGGGGGCTCTATCACACCACCCTGAAATCAGGACATGACCCAAAATCAAGAGTCGGACCCTTAATGGCTACCCAGGTGCCCCCAGTTTTATTAATGTTCACAGAATATGGATTAGGAGAATTTGTCAATTTTTTCTAACATAACGAAGAAATTCATTTGATGTTTTTAAATATTATTTTGGCTGCTAGGGTTGTAGTTCCTTCTCTGAAGAAGCAATTAAGTATTTTCATATCCTGGGTGAAGTATTCTTCAAATACCCTTTGCTGTAGTTTCTGCTTAAAAAGTACCTGGTGAATTTCTAAATACTCTGAGCCACAGGTAAACTGATAATAGAAAGGAAGTTTCCTTAACATTTTCCAGGGGTAGATTGATGTGAAGGTAGCTTTTATTTGAAATTAGTAAGTTGCCATTCTGATTTGTCAATCACACTTTTATGGATTTGATCAGTGTTTCTCAATTCCCAAGACATGGATCAACTCTCTCAAACTGATAAAAACAGGTTTCTGCACATGCAAAGGTTTGCACCACACCCCAGATGCCCTTTAGGGAACCAATTTATTGTTTTTATTTTTGAACATCTGGATAACAACAGAGGACAAAATGGAAAACCAAATGAGAAGTTCAACTTAGATTTTTTAAAAATCATACCCTAAAAATATATTCAAAGAGGATTAATTATGAAGACAAAGTTATTAAAAATCCATTCTCACAGAGAAAACTGTATTTTACACGACAGTTCTAATAACATGAAGCAGGTTAAGATGAATGAAAGCAGCCCAAAGATTATCTGCAAACCTTATGGATGTTAATCCCCTTTCTTCCTCTTGTCTGTCTTCTAATAGAGACAAGGAGGAGAAATTAAGTCCGTAAGATATTAGTATCAGGAAAAAGTGTGGTTGGTAATAGGCCTTGGTGATCAACCACTTAATTATCTACCACCTACTGAACATTTGGAAGACATATTTCAGTGTTTAATAATCCAGGTAAATATTTTAAATTTGTTGACCAAATGTCAGGACTCTCTTACTTCATATTTTGCTGCATGAGCCCACACTTTCTTCTTTCCCCGTCATGATACAACCTGTTATTTTCACGGTCCTCCTTACAGTATTAACTTTATACTACAGTGGTGTGGTTGTAATGTTCATTTTTACTCTTGCATTTTATACTTATGCTGTCACTAACAGTGACATCAAGGCAGTGTGAAATTTAAGTTCTATACACAAATATTCTTGATCATTTTTGCTGTTTAAATGATGTATGAGGTAGGGATCTATTAATATATTCTTCTTAAATACGTACTCCTTTCTCACTTTTGCTCCATCTTATTTGTCTATATACTTATTTTCTTATTTACTACTAAATAATCGAAAGGTCAAAGGAAGGATAAATTAAGATTTTAATTCCTCTGTGCTTTATATAGTTCTCCTAGTATTTGAACTGTTTTAATACCATATTGATTCATCCTAGTGAGCCTAGTGGTCCATTCCTGTGTAATGTGAGAGAAAAACCTGACATTTTTCAGCATTCCCAATCCCCAGATAATAATCCCCTTATTTCATGTCATCTTTCATCCTCACAACAATGAAAAACTAATATTATGATCTCTAAATTACTGAGGAAACTGAGTCTTCTAAAGTTTCAATAACTTGTTCATCTATCTCTGTAAGATTAGGAGAGGGGACCTTTACTCTTTTCTCTTTCATTTCAAAGTTCATGATTTTTCCCCCATAAATTTGTAGTTCATTAACTTTCATCTTTTATGTAATACTACCTTTTTTTGCTATATCCACATTTGAACTGTATTATTTACTATTTATGTACACACTGTATTCTATTTGCAACTGTATTTTAATATTTTATTTAAATGTGTTTATTTTTATTTTATTTATTTATTTATTTTTTTTTTGAGAGAGAGAGAGTGCATGCTGGAGTATAGGGAGAAGAGGCAGAGGGAGAGAATTTTAAACAGACTCCACACCTAGCATGGAGCCCAATGCAGGGCTTGATCTCATGACCCTGAGATCATGACCTGAGTGGAAATCAAGAGTTGGATGGTTAATTGACTGAGCCACCTAGGCATCCCTAAATGTGTTTAAATTTAGTTTAATTTGTATTTATTTATTTGAGAGAGAGAGAGAGAGAGAGAGAGAGAGAGAGCATGGGGAGGGGAAGGGGCAGAGGGAGAAGCAGATGCCCTTCTGAGCAGGGAGCCCAATGTGGGGCTTGATTCCAGGACCTGGGATCATGACCTGGGATCATGACCTGAGTTTAACCAGCTGATCCAGCCAGGAACCCAATGTGTTTATTTTTGAATGAAACTTTATAATTCTCAGGAATTAAAACAAATATCCTCTTACATAAATACACTAATCACAACAACAAATTCAATGAAAACAAAATCATGCTGGCGGCCAAATGTTTTGAGCCTGAGAAGCTCTATTAAAAATGGATGTTAATAAGGGGTAGAGAAATATTAAAAATCTCCTAGCTTCAAATGAGACCTATATATTTGAGTTCATTAGAAACGAATAAGTAGAATTGATAAGAGTATCTTTCTCCTTATATCTCTTTCTCTTTCTCAGTAAATTTTAATGATCTATCCATGTGCCCCCTAAGATCATCCAAAATCCATTGAATTTATGTCCCATAGTTGCCAAACACAGTACTGAACCATAACGTTCAGGAGGAATCAAAGATACTTTTGTGTACAATTTTCTGGAGTTGTGCATCACTAATTGCCATCTCTACTAGCATTTTCTATGTATCTATTGACAGGGTTGTCAGACAATAGATATTTGAGGTTATAAAGGACTCATAGAAAATGCTTCTGTCCACTAACCTCTAAAAGAGGGTATCATACTGTATTTTAATGATTGGGCGCGTTAACCCAGACCCAGCAAATATTTCAGTAATAGGTAAAATAATCAGTTTGAAAGGTCTCCTCAGTTAGCCCTTCACAAGTCTATAATCTGTTTTCCAGCCCAAAGGTTAAGGTAGCAAATAGAATCATGGAATCCAGCGTAAAAATATATTCCTAGCAATTTAAAACTAGAGAAAACCATATAGATTATGTGGCATAATTTCCTTTTAAGAAAGGTATGGAAACTAAGATATAAATAAATGAAGTGATTGCCTAAGGTCATATGCTAATAAGCATAGCCGTAACTAGAGATTATTACCCATTATTCATCTAAGCCTTTTCCTAGTACACATCAGGACTATATTTATTCTTTAGATAAAGAATGGAAACAGCAACAACATTAAACAAAACAGATGGAGGTTTTCCTAAGCTCTAATTGTCTGAGAAAACTTGAAGAGAGAAAGAAGGGCCATGCATCTATCAAATTTCCTTTACATAAATAAATATGTTGCTTCCAAACTTTAATTTTCTCTTTTAAGATATATCTGAACATCTTCATGAAATTATATATTCTACTCTTAAGTTTGTATCATCAAATGCCACATGAATTGTTTGTTAATTCCAGGCCCAAGACTGATTAAAGTAACCAGTAGATTTATAAGTGCTAACCAAACTACAGCTTTCCTTTTAAATGGTGTTAAAAATCATCCCATTCCATAGGAATATTGGATGTATTATTAAAACTACTTTCCAGCACCATTTGAACCATAACTTCTACTTTAAATGTCACCAGATACTCTGAAGATTACTTTCCAATGCAGTTCCTTAATAAAGTCGTATTTTACATAGAAAGTAAGAGACACAGACAGAGAGTATGCAGAATTGCTGAGGGGACTTCCCGGTTACACTGTGGCCAGAGAGTTGTGCGCTGTAATGACATCTTCAGCCATTTCTCATATTAACTCAAGCACCAGAACAATCAGCTACGTTGACGTTGCCAGTAGTTTATCTGGTCCAGGCATGTTCATATCCGTGTGACAATGATTTGTAGCAGTTTTTAATACAGCGATGAGTTTGTCGATACAAAGTTATGTAAATATTGCTGTGAGCAAATCTTAAATGTAGACAGAAATATCTTCATAAGCTATTGGTTCTGCCTTTTGTTCTTATATTTATCTGCATATTTGGAATGATTTCTTAGATAAAAGCATCTTCATTGGCTTTTAATAGATTCTTATTACACTTTTTTTTAAGATTTTATTTATTTATTTGACACAGAGGGAGAGATTACAAGTAGGCAGAGAGGCAGGCAGAGAGACAGGGAGAGGAGGAAGCAGGCTCCCTGCTGAGCAGAAAGCCCGATGCGGGGCTCGATCCCAGGATGCTGAGATCATGACCTGAGCCGAAAGCAGAGGCTTTAACCCACTGAGCCACACAGGCGCCCTCTTATTACACTTTTAAAATGATCTCTGTGTGAGGAAAAGTAGATTCAGTGTGGGACATGGATAGCATTCACTTAATAGATATATTTAGAGAAGAAAAGTTGGCAGTATTCAAAAAGCCAATAATATATTTTGATGTTTTTCTTTTCTCTGGTAGAATGTTTAGATTCTTTCATCCAATGCTATAATCATATAATCATATGTAAATATTATTAACTCAGTTTTTTTTTAAGATTTTATTTATTTAATTAGAGGGGAGGGGCAGATGGAGAGAGAGATAATCTCAAGAGGACTCCACATTGAGTGCAGAGCCCACTTGGGGCTCAATCTTACTACCCTGAGATCATGACCTGAGCCAAAATCAAGGGTCGGACACAACTGACTGAGCCACCCAAGGACCTCTATTATTAACTTCAGTTTTGAACATGGTTTACGTAAATGAAGAAAAAACTGTAGCAGAAATACCAAGCTTTTTTTTTTTAAGCTTTGAATTTTTTTTATTCAACCTCTATTGATTCTATTCAATCTGGGAAGGCTATTATAGTGCATGCTATTTAACATTTTTCCCCCAATGATTGATTGATTGATTGATTGATTGATTTGAGATGGAGAGAGAGAGAGCATAAGCAGCAGGAAAGGGCAGTGGGAGAGGGAGAAGCAGGTTCCCCACTGAGCAGGGAGGCCAGCATGGAACTCAATCCCAGGACCCTGGGATCATGACCCGAGCCAACGGCAAACACTTAACCAACTGAGCCACTCAGGCACCTGTGTTTAACCTTTAAAAAATAATTTTAATACAATTTACACATAAAAACATATAATACATATGAAGATATATAAAAGTTTACATAATAAAACATTCATGTCTAATGCCCCAATGCAAAATATAAAATATTTTATCATGTATGATTATTTAATCTCTTGATCATCTTCCCCATTTATTTTATTTTTTGTCTGTTTTTAATTTTCAATTTAATTTTTTTTAGTTAACATACAGAGCAATATTAGTTTCTGGAGTAGAATTCAGTGATTCATCACTTATATACAACACGCAGTGTTCATCAAAACAAGTGCCCTCTTTAATACCCATCATCCACCCAGACCATGCCCCACCCACCTCCCTCCATCAACCCTCAGTTTGTTCTCTATGGCCAAGAGTCTCTCATGACTTGTTTCCTTCTCTCCTTTTTTTCTTTTCCTCCCTTCTCATATGTTCATCTGTTTTCTTTATTAATTTTCAATAGCCCTTTTTTTTATTTTTTTAATACTTAGGAAAAGCTATTTAATTTGTTTTAATTTTTTTCTTTTTTTTTCTTTTTTTTCACTTTATTTTTTCAGTGATCCAAGATTTATTGTTTTTCCATTACACCCAGTGCTCCATGAAATACATGACCTCCTTCATACTCATCACCACTCTCAGCCATCCCCCCCCACCCTTCTCCCCTCCATAACCCTCTGTTTGTTTCTCAGAGTCCACAGTCTGTCATACTTCATCTCCCCCTCTGATTTACCCTAATTCACTTTTCCTTTCCTTCTCCTAAAGTCCTCCATTTTATTCCTTATGTTCCACAAGTAAGTTAAACCATATAATTGACTTTCTCTGCTTGACTTACTTCACTCAGCATAATCTCCTCCAGACCTGTCCATGTTGATACAAAAGTTGGGTATTCATCCTTTCTGATGGCTGTGTAATATTCCATTGTATATATGGACCACATCTTCTTTATCCATTCGTTTGTTGAAGGGCATCTGGTCTCTTTCCACAGTTTGGCGAATGTGGGCATTGCTGCTCTGAACATTGGGGTACATATGGCCCTTCTTTTCACTACATCTGTATCTTTGGGGTAAATACTCAGTAGTGCAATTGCAGGGTCATAGGGTAGCTCTATTTTTAATTTTTTCAGTAGTCTCCACACTTAGCCCTTTTTAAAATGAGAAGACTCAGTGATCAAGACCAACACCAAATACAATGCTCATGATTTATGTTTTTTAAATTTGATACCCACTTTTCTGTCAGTTTTAGACTACCATGATTGACAGCATATGTTTGAGTATCAAAACTATAAATGTTTCTAATTATCTTAAAATGAGTACTAAGTGGGGACTTGAATTGTTAACTCCCAAATTCACTGGGAAAAGAATGGCAATTGATATAATATAAAATTCTACTTCCTTCAAGGTAATTATATTTATTACATGGGCTTCTAAAAAGCAATAAAATAATATATCTTTTTATGTAGTATAAGAGCATAGAAAATAATTACAAAATATTTACATGGTATAGAATAGAAGAACATTATACCAAATCAGTTGTTCTCATTTGTAGAACACTGGTTTAGGCTGTCATTAATTCTTCTTGTATCTATTGCAGGAAACACCAAAATGATACTAACATTGCCAGTCTGGTTCACTGCCTAAAACAGAGATCTAATCAAGTTATGTCCCTAATTTCAGAGTAAAAGCAAGACCTACCAAATGCGAACCTGATTATTTTGCAGTTGTAACTCTTCTCCAACATGGCAGATGCCTGTCACTGAGCATCTGCTGTGACTTCATACTTCGCAATCACAATTAACTACTCCTTCATGCTCTTATCTCTGCCCCTCATGCCGTCACCTGTATTTCTGCTGCCATCCTCTTCAACCTCTACAGGATGAATCAAGAGCCGTCATGTGCACTTGGAATTAATCCTGTCAATTATTTGTTCCCAGAACAATTTTTGGTCCTGCTACTCTAAAGGGTGAGAAAATCTACTTTCCATTGTAAGTTACTCATGTGTTTATCTACCTAACTAGGTTATTCCAGATCTTTAAGGAGAGGTACAGTGCAATAATTTTGTGTTCCTCAGAAACTTTGTACATAGTGCTAAATACATACATGTTAAATGGCAATCTTTATTCTTGTTAGTATTTCTAATTCCTACTTTTGTCCTTTATTGTTCCTCCAACTCTTTAAACATACATACTTATTCTCACTGTTTTAAAATAAGATTTGATTTTACTACATTTTGAGAGAAAATGTCTAAATTATTCAACATCTTCATTTCTTCAGATAAAGTTTATTACTATGAATAAATTTTAATACTGGATAATATATTAAAAATTAAAACAGCTTCATTATAGTTTGCCCCTTATTTGTGGAGGACAGCATTTGGAAGGAAAAACAATTTATTTTGCTTCACTAATAAAATAATTCAATTTATTTAATCTAGACAAAGGTATTTGCTTAAGCTGTGTGAATTGAATTATTTAATATTCAACCAGGTGTCCTTGAACCACAGAAATTTTCTCTGTTATTATACTACATTTTAGGGTAGATAGATTCTGTGTATTTCTTTATACTCATGAATATATTATCTACAATTAACCATTTTAATAATTTATTTTTAATTGTATGTTTCAAAGATCACCTTAAATGCGCATGATAAAGTGTGTAAATGTTTAATACTCACAAATCTCCTCTCCCACAAAAACACCAAATATAATTCTGCTTCTTTAGTTTCATTCTAGGCCTATTGTCATAATGGACTAATAGTAGTATATAATAAAAAAGCCTTGAGATGTATAGCAGAAAGGACAAAGCATTACTAATGGAAGGAAAACTAGGTGGTAGTTGTGGATGGAGGGAGAAATATAAGTGTCATCATAAACTCATTTGGCAGAAAAGTAGGGTAAGCTTTGAATTATAGACTGACAGAGATCAGGGAAGTGTTTGTAACTTGTGAGGAGCCTGTGGATCAATTTAGGTTGAGGATAATTTGGTGCAGGAGTTTTGTTGTGTGTCAACAATAACATCTACTTTTAAATGGCTTTGAAATGTGGCCAAGATTCTTAATTGAGAAGATTATTTACTCAAATTTAGTTTGAGTAAAATATTCCCATTAAAATGTACATATAGTTGTAACTCTTTTTAAAGGTGCACTATTAACTGCCAGATGGACTGGTTGGACCCCAAAAATTAGCCAGTGAGAGCCTGGCAATGCTCTGATCTCACAAGTATCACACACACAGTTGCGATCTCCTGCAGTCCCAGCGAACTAGTTCTGTAACCGCACATGTGAATGCAATACTTTACAGAGAGCAAATGGAAAAGTGAATTGGTTATCATTAGTTACTCAAAAGAAAAATAAGTAAATAAATAAATGAAAAGTTGCTAGAAATGGCAGAGAATTACATCACAAAAGAGTAATTTAAAAAATAGCATGCCTTATTTTAAGCTTTTAACGACATCAGTTGGACTAAAGCTCCACTCACCCCCCTCACACACACACACACACACACACACAAACAAACAAAAATGACTCTGGCTGATTTCACACCTACAGATGACTACCAAGGCAATTTCTTTCTATCCCTACTTCTCTCAGCACTTGTAAGTAATCTTACAGTTAAAATTAAGTCAAAAATATTGTTGGAATCTATTGCATGCAAGGTAGTTTGTGAAATAGTTACCTTCTTATCTGTGCCAAAGCACTAATGTTATATACAGTTGTAGAAGGACATTTGCTGGAATATACTGAACCAAAAAAAAAAAATCACACTTATTTTTCCAAAATTCTATTCAAAGTTTAAGTTTCAAGAAAATCAGAACACTTAGAGACACATAGTAATATACTACACTTGAGCAATAAAGCAGCCCAAAAATGTAGTTGAGAGAAAAACTGGAGGAAAAGAAACTTCTTATTTTTGACTAAGTCGAGCAAAATGTCCTTTTTAACCTTCTTAATAGCACCCTCCCCTGTTTCAAATGGAGTCGTTCTGAGTACCTGAGTTTCATGTTTTATAGTTTTATAATTTGTAACGTCTGGCAAAGATCAAGGATTCTCACTTTCCACCTCACAGATGTCCTTGCAAACTGGAACAAGATTTAAATGGTTTACATACATATATTACTTCATTAGTGCCTAATTAAAAATACGTCTGACAGCTGGCAGACAATGAGGTGCTTCAGATAATCCAAGTGAACTGATCAAAGATGGAAAATTGTGCTTGTACCACTTAAATGAATGCATGGCATTCATTTATCATTTTTAGGAATGGGTTTTTCCCCCACAGACTTTATACACTTTGTATACATGTTGTTGCTGACATATCCATGCTGCATTTAGATTAAATGTCATATTTTGTGCCATATCCAGAGTATATAGATTATTCCTCCATTAGAAGTTCTCAGGAAAAAAAAGAAAAAGAGAATGTCAGGTCTTTTTAATCAAGTCATGAATTTGATCCCAATTGCCTGATAGTTACTACTGGTGACACGTACATTGGTTTCCCTTGATCCGTGCCCTCAAGGATCCATATAGTTATACTGCTAAGGAAATAAATAAGGAATTACCATAGACATTGGATTAGTCAGGGTTTTCCAGAAAAACAGAACAATGGGATGTGTGATATACATATACATAGGCTCCCACAGTTGTGAGGGCTGGCAAGTTCCAAATCTGCAGGGCAGGCTGTTGACAGCTGGGAGACCCAGGGAAGAGTTGATGCTACAGCTCAAGTCTGTAGGCAGTTGGGAGGCAGAATTCCTTCTTACTCAGGAGACCTCAGTCTTTACTCTTGAGGCTTTTAACCAAATAGGTTAGCCCCATCCACATGGTGGAGGGTAATCTGATTTATTCAAAAATCTATTGACTTACTTGTTAATCACATCTAAAAAGTACTTCCACTTTAGTGTCTATACTGATATTTGAGTCAAAACTGGGTATTTGGGCTTAGCCATGTTGACGCATAAAATTACCTACCACTTGTAGAGGTAGATAAACATAAAAAACTTGAAAGCAATCTGAATAAATAATGTAGACAAGAAAGGTTATTTTGGGAGAAAAGATTTGATTAGAAAAGAGACAACATTATAGAAGGAATATTTGTAATGATAACAGCAGGAACTTGGAAGGAAAAAAAAATTAAATCATTGTTAGAAAGTTAGGTCAAGGGCACCTGGGTGGCTCAGTTGGTTAATCTTCTTCCTTCAGCTCAGGCCATGATCCCAGGATCCTGGGATAGATCCTGCTGAGCAGGGAGCCTGTTTATCCCTCTCCCTCTGCTACCTCCTCTCTTGTGCTTCTCTCTTTCTCCCTCACTGTCAAATAAATAAAATCTTAAAAAAAAAAAGTTAGGTCAGTAATATTCTAGCAGTCTACCTTCTTGTCGCACTCTGCTCTATAAACCTGAATCCAGAAATATCTGGAATTCCAGGGAAAGTCATTTTCTGGCAGACTTCCACGTACTGCACCCCCCCAACACCGAATATAGACAAGAATGCAAATACTATTATTGGCATAGGAAAAAAAAATCCTTCAGTGATGTGGAGAAACACCAATAATAATTAGAAGCTAGAGCTCTTGGTTAGTAGAGCTATAAACCAGAAGTAAATTTGACGCATTCCAGGAATGGAAACTTGATTGAGAGTGTGGACGCCGGTTTTTCATCTCTGTCACTGGGAAGCAGTGTCTGAAACATTAACTTATATAACTGGTTAAAATCCAGTTGGATCACAAACTGTTCTTTGGGAAGCACACTGCTAAGTTAAAATTTGAATTAGTGTCTATTCCTTTATACTCTTTGATAATGAAAACACTGAAATATATCAAAACATGTGCCTCACATCTTCACTTCCAGAATGTTCTGACAAGCTGGCAAGCATCCTGTGCCTCCTTTCCCAATCCACATTTAGAAATGGCAGCTTGGTAACCTGACATTTGTACCACAGAAAGTGACAAATCCCACAAATTAGGACTGTTTCCCACAAAGATTTTTTGTGCAATATTTACGTCATTACTTTCAAGCATAAGCTTATTGCTTAAAGTGGAAATATTTATTGATAAAAGTTTACCATTATATGATATCATTTATATAATTTCTTTATCATTCAAGTAAATTGCCATCAAATAGGTTCTAACAAAATTTACGCAGAAATAGATAAAATCACTATTTCACTTGTTATATATTGACTCACTTTCATCCATGGTTCCAAAAATCCTTGGAATTTCCTAAGCGATCAGAGTGTCTTTGTTATTAATGATGGTTCTTCAGGCCACACCTAAATTTATGCTAGCTAGATGACTCAGAATGGGAACTGGCCATTCCAGAAAGAACAATCATATGATTAGAAATTTGGGACTTTGAAGCATGTAATATCAGCCTGACCTTCAGGGAAGAGAAGAGAGGGTGGATATTGAATTCAATCACATGGCCAGTGATTCAGTCAATCATACCTATGTAATGAAACCCCATTAAAAACTCAAGACTCAGAGCTCAAGTGAGCTTCCCTGGTTAACAGTACTCTGTGCATATTGATACACGATATGCCAGGAGGGTAATGTACCCTGACTCCATAGGAGAGGATATGGGAGATTCAAATTTAGGACCCTCCTAGACCTCACCTTGTGCATTTCTTCTTTTAGCTGGTCTGGATTTGCCTCCCCTTTTGCTATAATAAAACTGTAATCATAAGTATAATTCTTCTTTGAGTTCTATGAGTCATTCTAGCAAATTATCAAACTTGAGAGGATAACAGGAAACTCCAATATATATAGCCTGGTGGTCAGAAGTGTGAGTGGTCTGGGAACCCCAAAGCTTGCAACTAGTGTCTGAAGTGAGGACAGTTTTTGCTCTTAACTTGCAAAGTTTGGCCTAAATCCAGGTAGTTAGCATTGTACATGATAGACCTAAAAATAAAAAATCTATAAAAAATACAATATTAAGTGGAAAGAAATGCACTATATTTTATTACTATTTTTTCCATGTTTCCTATAAGGCTTTATTTGAGTCCATCTAAAATATTCATGTTTTTCTTTATCAATTGTCTGCATACACTGGCTTCAATAATCAAGCATATAAAAACTGATAGGATAGACATGAGATGCAACATATAATCAACAAAACCACCCTATTTCTTACTAATGATCATCTTTGAGGTTATTATCTCAAAGAGGAAGAAAAAAAGTCTATTTTGTTCATTATGAATGTTCAAATAGATATTATCCTGGAACTAGAAAATGGAAGAAAACAGAGATTACATGATAAAATTCTCTTATTTTTATTTTCTCCCTCTCTCACTCCTCTATTTTGAATTTTTGTCTCTTCTGTATTTTCACTCACTTCCTTTCTTCTAACTGGAGCTATGTGTATTCAAGAAACACTACATTAATCACTGGAAATAATATTTATATTAATGAAAATAATTATTCCACTAAATTTGAATTTTTTTCAAGAAAAATAGGTGGAATAGTAATGGATATCTTTTAAGAAATATGATGCTAAAGCAGACATAGTTAATGCTTATAGTTTAAAGTAATTTAATTCATCTCCACTTGCCACTTATTTACACGTGAAGGAATAATGTAGGAGGTTAAGTGACTTTACTCAAGATCACAAAATAATTGCTGAGTTGGCATATATAAAGCAAGCTGATAATGTTTAGATTTTAGTTTTTGTGTGGTATCCAGCTGAAATTGAATACTGCAGGAAGAGTGACAGGGAGCATTAGAAATCACAGAATAATAAATAGTGGGAGGTGGTGTATTTTCAGAGGAGGTGAATTCTGAGGTAAGATGGTTATACCATGTCCTTGGCATCATTCCCAATTCAGGCTCAGCAGAAGTAGCCTCAAATCCTTCGTAACCTCCCTTTTTTGAAACAAAAACAAAACAAAACAAAACAAAACAGTAAAGGCCCTTGAAATCCTACCCATACCCAGAGAGTCTGGGTCAGTGGATTTGGGATGCCACTCAGAAATTAGTGTTTTTATTTTTATTTTATTTTTTTTAAAGATTTTATTTATTTATTTGACACAGAGAGAGAGATTACAAGTAGGCAGAGAGGCAGGCAGAGAGACAGGGAGAGGAGGAAGCAGGCTCCCTGCTGAGCAGAGAGCCCGATGTGGGCCTCGATCCCAGGACCCTGAGATCATGACCTGAGCTGAAAGCAGAGGCTTTAACCCACTGAGCCACCCAGGCGCCCAGAAATTAGTGTTTTTAAAATGTAATTTTTGTTTGAAGCCAGGTTCTGAAACATGATTTATAATAGTTTCCTCCAGTGGGACTCTCTGCAATGATAGAAATGGTTTATATTAATGTTCTTCAAAACTGTAACTACTAGCCCTATTTTAGTTACTGATCACTTGAAATGTGACTAATGAAGTTAAGAAATTGAATTTTTAATTTTATTTAATTTTAATTTAGATTTAAATGGCTACCCTCTTATACAGAACAGTACAGAAAATGAAAAAGATTTTGATAACAGGAAAAACACATGCAGAATACACAGATGGAAACAACCATAGCTTAAATATGTGAGAGATAATCAAATATGTCCAGCAAAGTGTAGAGGCTAAGGAGTTGTCTGATTAAAAATAAAAATAAAAAAAAAAAGCTAGTGGATATCTAGAGTAAATTGAACAAACTCATGAGGAGAGCCCAATAGGAGAATATTTGCAGTGAATAGCAAGGAGTCCTTAAGAGAGAACTCATCCAAAGGAATGAAAAATCACCATGTTGAACCTGCCCCCCAACTTCCTTGTCAGTGCATAGAAGGAATTCAAAACTATCTAGCTCTTGGATACATATGTGGGTCCCTGACACAGAAGGCACTGAAAAAGAAAATTGAAATAACTACCTTCTCTGAGTCTGTATAAATTTAGAGTATAAACAGTACTCTGAGAATTAAACAATGTGGAAAGAATTATTTTCCCACCCCCTTTCCTTAAGATAGCCTCAGAATGTGATGAATGATGGCAGAAAAATGGCAGTATAGTAAATGAGTTTTAGGATTATTTTACTTGTAAGTCATAGAACACCCAACTTAAATTAGCTCTAGGCAGAAAAAAAAAGAAAGACTTGGTACATGTAATTGAAAAATACAATAGCTGAAAAGCTTTCATACTCCATTTGTTTTGCAGGATCAAACAGTATATAAGAAATAAGTCTTTCTGCATCTCTTGTCTTGACTTTCCTTGGGGCTGGCTTTGCTTACTGTCACCAGAAGTAGATTCAGACTGCTGTTTTCCCAAGTTCAACACCAGGTGAAATGAAGGTGTATTTCTCCACATTTTTAGCAAAAGCCCCAGGATTAGGATTGAACAACTGCTAAGACACATGCCTATAAATTAATGTATCACTTTGGCCAAGACCATGTGGTATTCTGTGGCCAGATTTGGCCATGTGCTCACCTTCAGAGGTGGGGGTAAAATCGGCTCCTTCAAAGTCACATGTACTCACAGAAAGGTAGTTCTCTAAGGAAAACAAGAAGATACTCACTAAGAGAAGAGAAAATGCTGAACAGAGAGCACTTAGTTTTCTCATTGGAGGGCCCAATAGAGACTGCTCTAGGAAATAGGGAAAACAGAGAACCTCAGAGTTGGAAGAATGGCAGGAAAAACAATGATGCCAAGCAAAACTGTACACACTATCAGTAGCTCCTGGTAGAAAAATTGGTAGTGAACATAGATACAACATCCTGCCGGGCATATTAAGTTACAGTTTCAAGATATTGGGAGAGTTGAAGATTTTGTATGTTTATCAAATGGAGGAAAAGAGCCAGTAAAATTTGGATCTTACTATTAATGAGATCTCCGTATACTACATACAAATGAATAGTAGAGAACTTCAGATTATAAGAGGAAGTAATATGTAGAGAATTTGCTTGGGGCTAATTTCCAACATATGGCTAGAGCATGAAGGAAAATAATAATGAATTGACGATACAAAAAGTTAGCCAAGTTGAAGTATTTATTACTTATCTTTCTATATATATTATTTTTATTTAATGTAAAATTTATTTAAAAGTACTTTGGTTAGTGGTATGGGTACCTACATTTTTATTCATTTATTTATAGAAATCATTCTATTTTATTTCATATTTTATAGAGAATAAGCAGAAAAGTTATAAAATATGTGTTTATACATATAGTTGTTGTCTTAATCAGTTTGGACTGCTATTCTGTAATACCATAGACTGAGTGCTTAAACAGCAAACATTTCTCACAGTCCTGCAGGCTGAGAAGTCTAAGATAAATGTGCCAGCAGATTGGATGTCTGGTGGGGACTCTTCCTGGTTGGCAGATGGCTGCCGTCTTGCTGTGTCTTCACATGGCAGAAAGAAAGATCTTACATCTTCTCCTCTTTTTAGAAGGACATTAATCCTGTCATGAGGGCTCCATTCTCATGACCTAATTACCTCCAAAAAGTCTCACCTCTAAATACCATCACATTAGGAATTAGAACTTCAGTATATGAACTTGGGGGGGGGGACAAAAACATTCAGTCCATAGCAGATATAGACACAGATTGTGTATGGAGGGCAGGATATGTGGGTATAAGCAGGACAGATGACCATGGTCTTTCCTATGTTGTTTATGAGAAACAACATTATTTAACAAATAGAGTTATTTTTCTGTACACCAAATGCAATGGTTATTCATTTCAAATGAATTTAAAAAGCACTTTTTCCACCCAACTCCTGTATTTTATGCCTTACAAAATCGAATTTAAGTGTTAAAGAAGAAATGCATTATAGGCACACAATGTCTAGGATACGAGAGTTTGTGTGAGAAATGCCAAACATATATATTGCAAAATGAGGGTAACAGAAGGAAATCACCACCAGCTGGAGTTAATGGGGAAGGTGCCATATAGCAGTTGACTTTTAAAGGAGACTTTGAAGTGTCGATAAAATTCAAGGAGATAAAGATAAATTTTAATTCACAATGAAGAGATCCCATTTTATCTGGTGATCAGTGTGCACCATACTGTGGTTTAAGAATGACTAGCTTTTTGTTTTCAAAGCTTAACTAGTAGCTGTACATTTAATTTATATCCTAAAAGACAAAATTAATTGCTGTGCTTTGCTAAGTTCAGAAAGATTTTCCTTTTATTTAGCTCTCAAGTGGAAGTATTAACCTACTGTAGGTATCACTACCTCTCTTTGTAAAGGGGAATAAAAATGTGCAATTAACTTCAGACAATTCTTAGAAACCTTGTATCCTACTGGGCGATTTCAAGGCAGCAATCGCTTGATGATATATTTCTTCCCACCTGACTTTTGGCTCCTAAAAACATTAATGGAGCTTTTCAAGTCTGTAAGTGGAAAGGCACGTCTCCGTTAGAAAGACTATTAATGTAGGCCCTAAGTTGGGAGGTTATTAACATTCAAGGAACCGGGGCTGTTCATAACCCAGTTCAGAAGATCATCCTACTGTTGAGATGGCCCCATAGATTTTGAGTTAATAAAAGTACTGGATCAAAGTTTAGAGAGCTACATAAGAGCAGAAATGAAACAAGGTCACTCTTGAAAAAGTTATCAGAAGAATAATAAAAAAAGAAAGTGAACACTTTTAAATACAGATCTCCCTCAATTTACATACTGATAAACCCATCATAAATTGAAAATATAAATCGAAAATGCATTTAATACACCTAACCTTACAAAAAGCATAGCTTAAACAAGCTTACCTTAAGTGTGCTCAGAACACTTAGGTGAGCCTCGAGTTGGGCAAAACCATCTATCACAAAGCCTGTTTTATATAAAGTGTTGAATATCTCATGTAATTTGTTAAGTACTGATAGCAAAATCCGGAATGGTTGTATGGTTACAGAAGGGTTATATCGTTTGTTTACCCTTGTGACCTCATGGCAGATTGAGCGGCTGCTCCCTGGCGCTGCCTGGCGTCACGGGAGAGGAAAGCACTGCATATCACCAGCCTGGGAAAAGATCAATATTTAAAACTTAAAGTATGATTTCTACTGAGTGCATATCACTTCTCACTACCATAAAATCTAACTCAAACCACTGTAAAATGGGGACCCTCTGTAGTCTTAAATTCTCTTTTAAGCTCCAGTTTAGAAATGTTCGCTATTGGTGATTCCAATAAAATTGTCCTTATGTCTTTTCTAATTGAAGGTATTAAAATGTTTACATTTCAAAAAAATAATAAAAAATAAAATGTTTACATTTCAATTTAACATAAGTAAGGGAGATTTTATCGATTTAGTTTACCTGCTAACTGACTGTGGAAAACAGATCACTACTGCCAATACCCTGAGGGCAAATGCTGTAGCCCCTTTCCTTGAATCTGAGCTGACTTTCTTGTAACCAGTAGAATACAGTGAAAGTCACCCTCTCTGACTCTCCGTCGTAGGTCAGAAAAGGCCTCCCATCCTGCTTTCTGGGAATGGTCACTCTCTGTATGCCCTCATGCTGTGAGAAGCCCAAGCCGCAGGAAAAGCCAGGTGTCCCTGGCTGAGGGCGCCCTTGGATCGTTCCAGCTCAGGTGCCACATATGTGAGTGAATAGGTGTCCATCAAGATCATTCCAGCTTCCAAACTGCAAGTGACCCCCCCAGCTCCAGTCTTCCCACCTAAGTCCCCAAACATCTTAAACCACAGACAGCCACCTCTGCTGTTCTGCTTCATCCTGTCTGACTTCACAGGGAATCGCTTTAGCTTTTGAGCATCACTTCTCTCAACACCTCAGAGGGAAACTTTCTTTTCTTTGACTTCTTGGTTTCAGTTGATCTTGAAGCTACCAATGTATTTTCATCCTCAACTATTGTTAATTATAGATCTTGCAATTAGATATAAAAGGATATAAAATAATGAGAGCTGTGTCTTACGTTTGCAATCCAGTAAGGAGACGGACTAATTAATTAGACAATTTTAATATAAGATAATTTGAATTGTGTGTGTGTGTGTGTGTTTCTGAGTGCATTTTCCCACCTCCAGGTAAAAGAGTAAAATGATGTTCCTGTGAGTATCCAGGTTATTTGCAGGAGTATGTTTTTCCTTATTAAAACTGTTGGCTGAGGCAAGCAGAGTATGCCCACCCATTTTTTTCTTAGTAATGAGCAAGCATGGCAGACACTATAAGCCTCCAGAGATACCTGCAAATTCTTGTCCAGAATTGTTCTTGCTCCTGGTTAGATACCTCCACTTTCTCTTTCCCTCCAGGCTTGGCCATGTTATAACAAAGCATTTACTGTTCAATTCTTATACATGTTCCAGGAACCAATGCAGAAAATGGGCTGAAGAATGGTTCACTGTATTTACTAAAACCAACTCTGTCCTGCTGTTAATGAACATTGATATAAACAATAAACTGATTAATATTGTTTTGCTGGTGGATCAGGAAATAAGCTATTTAAGGACAGACGTTATTTCAGCACAAAGAGCTTGCAAATTTATAGTTTGGGTTTTTTGCATTAATATAATGTACACAGCTAGCTGGATTAAAAATGACCTGTCACAGCCACAAACTATTTAGAAAAACAGCATGATTGCATGAAATTATGAGTACTTGTTTCTTCCATTACCAAAGAACTCTAAAATGCAGTGGTTTTTAAAGAATATGATGTGAATATAATGGAAACAGTTTCTATGAAAGAAATCTTGCCTTGTGTTCATTAAATTTCCATATTATTAGCAGTTGTTTCTAGTTAGAAGGCAAATTAAAATTAGTTTATTCTATTTGGAGGAGGAGCAACCTACTGTTCTAAATAATTAACTGTAAAATAGTATGTGAGTATGCACAGAAAATGATAACTATATGTAGCAAACACTAAATAGAGTGCTTGAAACCATTACTGTTATTTGCCAATCTGAAAATAATTTCCTTTGTTCTATTCATTAGGGGATATCTAGAAATAAACATAAGGATGATTTAAAAGCCATCAATTAAATGCTATGACTTTAATTAGTGTCATCATCCTAGGGAAAGAAAAATGTTCCTCACTCAATTCCCTGAATACATCCATCTTAACAACACTTGAAGGAATCCCAGAGGGTTAAAAACAAACAACCAAACAAAGCACAGAATGAGAATGTAAATTTAGCTAATAATATACTGTATTAATATGTATTATGTGCAAATATATTGTATCCCATGTAAATCTAAGATCAATATGACACATGGAAAAATATAAAATGACTTTAAAAAGATACAGTCACATTTCTGATGGTGGTCAGGGGAGGACAGTGAAATCTCTGAAAGTCTCAATAATGGAAATAGCATTTTTGGGGAGTGGGGAGGGAGCTTGAGGAATGGTAAGATTTGACAGATGGTGTTATAAGACCTTTCATTATGATATTTATTCTATATATAATTTTATTTTGTTAATTGAAATATACTGGACATCTACTGAGTTAATATAGTTGTGCTGTTACTCTAGGAAATAAATATATGTATAATGTATGTTTTCCAATCTAGCCAAGAAAATAAGTTATATATAGCAATTATATATGCTAACCAACACAAAATTTAAAAACTATGAAAAGTTCAGAAAATGGAAAGTTTACTTTCAAGTGGAGATGTCACAAAATATTGCAGAGAAGGTGGAACTTGACCTACATTTTGGAAGATGATTGGAATTTGAGCAATAGCTTTGCTTTGATTCTTTTGTTGACTCCTTCCCCTCCTCCTCCTCCTCTTCATTGTCCTGCTTCTGTTTCTTTTGCCTGGTTCTTGGAGTGTGGAATGAAGATATCGCATACAGTTATCTATGATCTAATACTTCTTTCCATTTAATTCTATGTGTCTGTTTATCTGTCATTTTTTATTACTTGCCTATAATATTTCTGAAGGCAGAAGCAGTATTTCATTCATCCCTGGATTCTTAGTCCTATGTGCAATGCCTAACACATCCTAGCTCATGGTCTCAATAAAGACTATGATGTTAACGAAGGACAAAATATTTAAAGCCCAGGGACAGCAAAGTGGAGAATGTATTCATGCACTGGAATAAAATTGTCTGAAGTTGGTAAAGAATGCTATTATGGGAGTGCCTAGGTGGTTCGGTCGGTTAAGTGTCTGCTTTCGGCTCAGATCATGGTCCCAGGGTTCTGGTTCGAGCCCCGCATTGGGCTCCCTGCTCAGTGGGAGCCTGCTTCTCCCTCCCCCTCTGCTGCTCTCCCTACCTGTGGTCTCTCTTTCTTAAATAAATAAATAAAATCTTTAAAAAAAGTGCTATTATGTCACAGGGATTAAAAGAAANTCTCCCTCCCCCTCTGCTGCTCTCCCTACCTGTGGTCTCTCTTTCTTAAATAAATAAATAAAATCTTTAAAAAAAGTGCTATTATGTCACAGGGATTAAAAGAAAACATACTGTATTGGGCGCCTGGGTGGCTCAGTGGATTAAAGCCTCTGCCTTCGGCTCAGGTCATGATCCCAGGGTCCTGGGATCGAGGCCCACATCCGGCTCTCTGCTCCTCAGGGATCCTGCTTCCTCCTCTCTCCTCTCTCTCTGCCTGCCTCTCTGCCTACTTGTAATCTCCCTCTCTGTGTCAAATAAATAAATAAAATCTTTAAAAAAAAAAGAAAACATACTGTATTTATAATAATTTCAACAGGCAGCAAGGACCTCTGGCATTTTGCCCCTGCATAATAGTGGATTACACAGTATTGACATTGTTTATTCTAATCCACTTCATTTCGTTTACCTACATATTGTGTGTCATTATATAGCATAACTATATGATCTCAGTAAGGTCTGAAAGATACTGAAAGATAAAAACATCTCTACAATCCCAATTTATTACAGTGTAGAATGGAGAAGTACTACAAGTAATAGTTAAGACTTAAGTGTACAGAATTTGAGGTCAGACAGAACCTGAAATTACCCATTCTATTACTTGCTTTTATTTAAATAGATTTTCATTAACCACCTTTCATTGTTACATGTTCCCCATATGTTATTATGAGGGAAATGTGAAAACCAGTGGACATTTAGGAGTTTGTGAGAGGGAGCATATCGATAACAAGAATCAGGCCACTCTGTGGTCATGCAAGTAGTCTATCTACTCCTGCAGCATTTGTCTGTGAGGAGCTTTGAATTTAATGGGGGGTGTAAAAATTCAAACCAAACAAATAAGCAAAACACCAAAATGATTCCTGATAGGCTAAGTGGTGTGAATAAACTAAACTATCATAAGAGAGTAAAGGAGAAAGAAATTAACTAGATACAGAAAACATCTTTGACCTGAAATAGTAAAATAGGGAATTACTCAGTTATTATTTTAATAATTTAAACTTGGACAAGTATATCCAAAATATGAAATATTTTGAAAAATAATGAAATTAATTTTAAACTGCTTTATTTTCATAGGAATATGTAGTCTCTGATAAGATGTAATGGTTGTATGTGCATTTTTTAAAAATAAGAGTTCTTACATTAATCTGTAGCATGTCAGAAAAACTGAGAAAATAAAATCTGATGATCATGTGAATTTTATTGAACTTCAAAAGATTGCATTAAAACAGTGATGTGGAAATTGCAAATTATGCTTTAAGGAAGAGTATACAGCCCAAAAATTTCTTGATCTGTCGTCAGTAAACCACATATGATGATTCACACCAGGCATGCAGCAAAAATACAGAAAAGGCCTCAGAACTTATGTTCCATGGCTATGAAAACTGAGTTTTTGTTAAAAAAAAGTTTAATTCAAGTGGTTTTCAGTCTTAAGAATAGTTTCTTGACTCAATAACTACAATAACCACCAACACAATAGCTTTACGAATGGTATCACACTTCATTCTCAGAGCATGGCCTCTGGAATAAGACTGTTAGCTGTGGAACATATGGAAAGTTACTTAACTGGTAGACTGAGTTTTCTGAATCTAAAAAACAGGAATGTTAAAAATATATACCTCATAAAATTATTTTAACAGCTAAAATAATTGATCTATTTAATTTTTTCCTTTTTTTGTTTTTGTTTTTTTCTTTTTTTTTTTTCATTTGTTTAGTTTTTGAGAGAAAGCATGCACAAATAGAGGAGGAAGAACAGAGGGAAAGAGAGAGAGAATCCCAAGCAGGCTCCACACCCAGCACAGAGGCCCACACAGGGCTCGATCTTAGACCCCGAGATCATGCGCTGGGCTTAGATCAAGAGTCCAGTGCTCAACCAATAGAGCCACCCCAGGTCCTCTCCATTTAAGTCTTTGTTGGAATGTTTTACACATGGAAAATATTCAATAAATGTTACTGATCATTATTTTAACATATATAATCAGAATGAAGAATCAGATTCAAATTGGCTAAGTCAATTTTCCAAGGCCAAAAGGTAAAAATGCAAAAAAGGACTTGAAATGAGGTTGGTGTGATTCTTAAGTGTATAGTATTAGTATTTGTGTTATACATCCTTCAAATTTAAAGAAGTAGCAGATATTTATTAAGTTCCTACGACATGATGATACTATATCTACTCCCAGAATGAAATGATGAAAAATGTACATAAATATTTTGAATCATGAAATTAATATTTTATTTTATTTTAAAAAATATTTATTTATTTGAGAGAGAGAGAGAGCATACATGAACGGGGGGAGGGGGAGAGGCAGAGGGAGAAGTAGACTCCCAGCTGAGTAGGGAACCAGATGCAGGACTCCATCCCAGGACCCTGGGATCATGACCTGATCCAAAGGCAGATGCTTAACTGACTGAGCCATCCAGGCTTCCTGAAATTTGTATTTTAAATGAGATTAAGAGCATAAACAAGAAACAAATACTTGGATTGGTTTCAGATTATGTTGAATGCTTTCAAGCAAATTAATAGGGTGATAAGAGAGAAAACAGGGAGGGTGCCTGGGTGGCTCAGTGGGTTAAAGCCTCTGCTTTCGGCTCAGGTCATGATCTCAGGGTCCTGGGATCGAGGCCCGCATCGGGCTCCCTGCTCAGCAGGGAGCCTGCTTCCCCCTCTCTCTCTCTGCCTGCCTCTCTGCCTCCTTGTGATCTCTCTCCCTCTGTGAAATAAATAAATAAAATCTTTAAAAAAAAAAAGAGAGAGAAAACAGGGAGAATTCATTTAGATAGGATTATCAGGGAAAGCTTCTCTGGGGAGGTGACATTTGACCTGAGATCTGAAAGATCTGATCGAGCCATCTGAGCACACAACTGAGGGAAGAACATTCCAGGGAGAGAGATCAGGATATTCATATGCTCCTAAGTGATACTAGAATGTAGTTTTCCAAAAATAGAGAGCCAGCTAAGAAATCTGCATTGCTAGAGGAGAGTGAGGATAGAAGATTGCAAACCAGCTAGAGCATTCAAGGATTGTGTTTGTAATGAATTTAGATATTATTTTAAAAGCACGAAGAAGTCCTTGAGGGATTTAGGCAGGAAAGTACAGTAATCTCAATTGCTTTTGTGAGAATGGATTGGAGAAGACTAAATATGAAGTGAGGGCAGCTACAATGCTTATTATAGTGGCAACATCATGACCTAGTGAATTTTAGTGCAGCTGGAAAGCCAACAAATTGAACAAGCTAGAAGAGATGAATACCATCTAGAAACACACAAGCTACCAAGACTGACTCATGATAAAATAGAAAATCTGAACAGACCAATTCCTAGTAAGAAAATTGAAGAGTAATCAAAAGCCCTCCAACAAACAGAAGTCCAGAGGGCTTCACTGGTGAATTGTACCAAATAGTCAAAATAGAAATAATACCAGTCCTTCTCAAACTCCTGCAAAAATAGAAGACTAAAGGATTCTTCCAAACTCATTTTATGAGGTCAGCATTACCCTGATGGCAAATTATTGAATTTTTTCCCTGAAATAAAAAAAATAGAAGAAAAATGTTTTATTTAAAGTAGTTTCTAAATGGTAATTTCTTTCTTTCAAGCAAAAATTGTCTCCTAATGATTCCCTTTTCTTTCTATGAGTTGGTGTGTGGAAACAGGGATAAATCTTCTCCACCAAACCCATCAAGAAAGCACATATCTATTTGGTGGGTAAGTGAGAGTTTCAGTAATGATAGATAGTGATACATCTATTCCTTATAAAAAGAGGTCAGAGGATGAAGATTAACATCATGAAATCAAGGGATTAGAGACTATTCTTAATATTTTCAATTTCGAACTGACTGCTGAATAAAAATATCTTCCATTTAAAAAAAAGTCCAAATTTTGAGCCAGAATAGCTTAGTAAGTTGATGCTCTGGTATATGCTTCTGCTCAAATAAAAATTAATGAATGATAAAAAGGCATCATTGGTCAATTGAAAAAGTAAGACTTTCATTTTCATAGCTAAGAAATTGAGTGAGAATTTAAAGAAATTAGTAAGAATAGAGCCACCAGGCTGCTGGGCACTGGGTCCAGAGTGGGAAGGGCCAAACAAAACTCTGGTTCTTGTAGAGGATCACTCCTTATGTGATTATTTACTTTTAGCTAAGACCTGAAGTAGACTGCTTGTGAAAGGAATCTGAAGACATAGCAAAACAATGTCTGGATCTATCTATTGTTCATGTCAAACTGTGGAACAGAGACATGGGAAGAACAGAGAGTCTTAAGATTAGACTCTGAATTGAATTGTGGTTGGTAACTGGAAGAGCCAAGACACTTCTCTTGCTGAGGACCCAGGAAGGGGTAAGGGCAGGGGTGGGGGAAGGTGCATACAGGCATAATTGCTAGTAATGGAGCAATAGGAACAAGGGAATAGTGGAATAAAACTATGATAATTTGGAAAATAAAACCCGCTCAAAATGATACTGGAAACTAAAATTCTAAATTACTAATAGATCAATGCTAATAGAGATATTTCAATAATAGGCACATGAATTCTCCAAAAAATTAACTTTATTGCAAAGACTGTTTATGATTTTTTAATAAATGTTTTTGGGATACTCAAGTAAATGAAGAAATGATGTTCTCTTAAAAAAGATGCAAAATGTAGCCAAAATGAGGAGAAATGAATACAGAATGATTAGATGTACAAAGAGCTCAGAAGGGCACCTGGGTGGCTCAGTCAGTTGAACATCTAACTCTTGTTTTCAGTTCAGGTCATGATTTCATGGGTCATGAGACTGAGCCCCATGTCAGGCTCTGAACTCAGTGGGGAGTCTGCTTGGGATTCTCTCCCTCTGCCCACCTCCCCTATGTGTGTGTGCGCTCTCAAATAAATAAACCTTAAAAAAAAAAAAAGAATTCAGAAATTCTTGGAAATATAAGGGTGATACTTAATAGTTTTAAATAATAAGTTAGGAAAATATATTTAAGACCAGAATAGAAAAGATTAAAAATTACATAAGAAAATAACTGATAAATTTAACTTCTTAAAACTAAAACTTTATATATATATATATATATATACATATATATATATATGAAGAAATAAGTAAGAAAGTGGAAACGCAAGTCTCATAGTGAAAGAAAATTTTTTCAAAAATGAAGGACTAGTATCTAAAATATATAAAGAGTAAATCATAAGAGGGGAAAAACACAGAAGACTGTCTAAGTCATCTTGCACTGCCATAACAAAATATCATAACCTGATTTTAATTGGCACTTTCCAAAAAATTTTATATAGGTCTTTAAATCTTTAATTTGTGAGATTGGCACTATTATTATCCCATTTTACAGATGAAGAAATTGAGACAAACAGATTGAATAGCTTGTCCAAGGACACATAAAAAGTATGTAGAAGAGTGGGAGAAGTTAAGATGGCAGAGTAGTAGGAGGACCCTAGGTTTGCCTTGTCCCTTGAGCACAACTAGATAAATATCAAATCATTCTGAATACCCAAGAAAACAATCTGAGGATTGAAACAAACTGCGCAACTAGAGGGAGAGAGGAAGCCATCCACATCATGGAAGGTAGGAGGTGCAGAGACACATGGTTTGGGGGAGAAACGGATCATGGGTGCTTCAAAGGGGAGGGAGACCTGGTTGTGGAGATAGATTAAATAGATAGATAGATAGATAGATAGATAGATAGATAGACGCATAGGGGATCTCACAAAGAAAATACTTCCCCAAAGCCATTGAATGGAAAATGAGAGGGGTTGATTTTCATGAGTTTTTGCAACCAGTGAATTTTTGCAACTCAAAGACTGGAGTTTTAGATATCCATGGTGTGGCTGATATAGACAGACCCCCTAGGGTGTTACTGTGCCCCAGTAGAGAAGGCAGGCAGCCACCCCAGGTAGACACCTGCTGAGAGTGACTAACCTGGATGCAGGCTCTTTAGTGTGCTTTCCTCCAAACCCCATGCTCCTGTGCCCTGGTGTGACTTGCCCTTCTGGATCAAACCTGCATCAATCCAAGCATAGTAAGACCATCTCCTAGAAGACCAGCACGGGTCCCCACTGTACCAGGTCCCTGAAGTTCGGAGTTTTAAGACTCAGCCAGCCTGCCGGGGATAGAGTCCAGAGTGCACTGCACTGCTCCAGGTAAGCAAGCAACCTGGACACTGTGTGAAAACCGCAATCTGAAAAACACCTAAGGCGAATGAGGGGAAATTATTCATTCTTCTGGGAGGGCTTTCCTGACAGCAGCAAGCAGGAATTGTCCTTTCAAGGGACAAAGGAGCTGTCTGGCTCCATTACCTTCCCCTGCCCCTCAGTATAAACTAACTTCAGTAAACAGCATAGAGCCAAAACTGGCAGCCTAAACTGCTTACACCAAGGCCCAGTTCCCTGCACTCCGGTAGTACTGCTTTTCTTATTCAATTGTGCCTGAGAGCCAGTACAGCAACCCCCCACCCCAAGAATACCAGCACAAAGTGTCTACTGCCCACAGATTTCTGCAAAACTTTAGCTCTAGTGGAAATAGCATCATGTCTCTTTTAACAGACATGTCAGTGCACACCTTGTGAAAACATGCCACCCTCTAGGCAAGGTCCAAACACTCCCCACTGCAGGCAAGGAGACATTTCAGAGGACTGATCAGAAGGATAGAGCAGCCAAAATACAGCATCAGAGTGCAAGCAGCACACACCAGAGACACCTCCTAAAGTGCCAGCCCCTGGACATTATAAGACCTCTTCATAAAGCCATTACTCTCAGGAACAGAAACATAATGGGCTTTCCTAACAGAAGAAGGTGGAGACCTATACGAAATGCCAAGATGGAGGAATTCATCCCAAAAAGAAGAACAAGAAAAGGTCATGGCCAGGAATCTAATCAAAACAGATATAATTAATCTGTCTGATTCAAAATTTAAAGCAACAATCAAAAGGGTACTAGTTTGCCTTCATTGAGAAAAGCATAGAAGACACCAGGGAGCTCCTTACCACAAAGATGAAAGCCCTAAAAACAAGCCAGGCCAAAATGAAAAATACAATAACCAAGATTCAAAGCTGACCAAATGTAGTGACCACAAGGATGGAAGAAGCAGAGAAATGAATAAATGATATAGAAGAGAGAATCTGGAAAATAATGAAGCTGAACAAAAGAGGGAAAGAAAAATCTTGGATCATGAAAGTAGACATAGGGAACACGTTGACTTCATCAAATATAAGAACATTTGTATCATAAGGCCCCAGAATAAGAAGAGAGAGAAAAGGGAGCAGAAGGTTTATTTGAGGAAATTATAGCTGAAAACTTACCAAATCTGGGGAAGGAAATAGACTTTCTTCCCTAGGAAGGCACAGAGAACTCCCATCAAAATCAACAAAAGCAGTCCACCAAGACTTACTGTAGTTAATTTGCAAAATGTAAAGATAAAAAAAGAAATCCTAAATACAGCAAGACAAAAGACATCCCTAACTTACAAGGGAAGACAAATAAGGTTAGCAGCAGATCTTTCCACATAAGCTTAGCAAGCCAAAAAGGAGCGGCATGATATATTCAGTGTGCTGAATGGGAAAAATCTGCAGCCAAAAATAGTCTATCCATCAAGGCTATCATTCAGAAAAGAGAGAGAGTTTCCCAGACAAACAAAACTAAAGGAGGCCTACAAGAAATAATAAAGGGGACTCTTTCAGTGGGAAAGAAAGATCAAAAGTGACACAGACTAGAGAGGAACAGAGAAAACCTCTAGAAACAATGACAAAGCAAGAAATAAAATGGCACTAAATTCATATCAATAATTCCTGTGATTATAAGTGGACTAAATAATTAAAAGACACAGAGTGTGAGAATGGATAAAAAAACAAGACCCATCTGTATGTAGCCTACAAGAGACTCATTTTAGACTGAAAGACACCTGCAGATTAAAAGTGAGGGGCTAGAGAAACATTTACCATGCAAATAGATGTCAAAAGAAAGCTGTAGCAATACTTTTACCGGACAAACTAGATTTTAAGCCAAAAACTGTAACAAGAGATGAAGAAGGGCACTACATCATAATAAAGGGGACTGTCCAACAAGAAGAGCTAACAATTGTAAATCTTTATGTCCCTGACTTGGGAGCATGAAAATATATAAAATAGTTAATAACAAACATAAAGGAACTTATTGACAACAGTACAATAATAGTGGGGGACTTTAACACTTCACTTATATCAATGGACAGATCATCTAAGCCAAAAATCAAAAAGGAAACAATAACTTTGAATGACACACTGAACCAGATGGACTTAACAGATACATTCAGAACATTTCATCTCAAGGCAACATTCTTTTTAACTACTCAGGGGACATTCTCCAGAATACATCATATATTGGGTCACAAATCAGGCCTTATCAAGTATGAAAAGACAAATCATATCATGCATATTTCCCAACTACACTTTTGCACTGTTGGTGGGAATGCAAACTGGGGCGGACACTTTGGAAAACAGTATGGAGTTTCCTCAAAGAGTTAAAAATAGAATTACCCTATGATCCAGCAATTTTACTCCTAGGCATTTACCCATAGGGTACAAAAATAACTGATTCAAAGGGGCACATGTACCTGATGGTTATAGCAACATTATCAACAATAGCCAAAATTTGGAAAGAGCCCAATTGTCCATCAGCTGATGACTGGATAAAGAAGATGTGGTATATATAATGGAATATTACTCAGGCATAAAAAGAATGAAATCTTGCTCTTTGCCACAAGATGGATGAAGCTAGAGAGTATCATGCTAAGTGAAATTAGTAGAGGAAGACAAATACCATATGATTTCATCCATATGTGGAATTTAAGAAACAAACCCAATGAACATAGGGAGAAAAAAGAGAAAGAGGCAAGCCATGAAACAGACTCTTAACTATAGAGAGCAAACCTGAGGATTGATGGAGGGGAGGTGGGCAGGGGATCATTTAAATGGATGATGGGAATTGAGGAGGGCAATTTGCTGTGATGAGCACTGGGTCTTATATGTAAGTGATGAATCACTAAATCTTACACATGAAAATTAAAAAAAGAAGAAGACAAAGAAGAAGATTATGTAGAAGAACCAGGATTTAAACAAGGCCAGCTCATTTCCAAGTTCACATTCTTGGGAGAAAATAATCTTCAGATATTTATATATTTAAAGATTAACATAATACTTAATGTTTTTAGAAATTAGATTTTAAAACAAGTATATTCAAGGGTGCCTGGATGGCTCAGTAAGTTAAGCATCTATCTTTGACTCAGGTTATGATCTCATGGTCCTGGGATTCAGTTCCGCATTGGGCTTCCTGCTCAGCAGGAGCATCTGCTTCCCACCTCCCTCTGCTCCTCCCCCTGCTTGTGCTCTCTCACTACTCTCACTCTCTCAAATAAATATAATCTTAAAAAAATATATTCAAGAGTTTCCAAGTTTAAACTTTAATTCACCATCAGGACCCTATGTCCTAGGAGAGAATATTAAAATGTTGCAGAATCATTAGCTATTTTAATTTTTGTATTTAATACAGTGTAATGAATAAATAAATATTGAAACTGAAAAAAATGGTTTTTAGTGACTGATAATTGATTAATCTGAGAAGATATAGGTATCCTTGATCAGAATGACCAAATTATCTCAGAGGTAATTTTTTTTCTAAATTTTATATCTATAACCTAATTCTTATGGTCTTTACATATAGATTTTTTGAAGCACAAATATTTTCTCTTTGGACCCTATAAAGGATGGTTAGTAGAACTTTAAAAGGAATACAGAAAAAGCCAAATAGAAGAAATACCACAATGAAGTGGACAATATGTCGACATTTAACTACATTGAGCATCAGTCAAGTCATTTCATTCCTTCAAAATTTTCTTCAGAGGATGATCTGAATTGAGGGAAAAAAGATGAGATGCCTTTGCAAGAAGTATTCTTTCAGTTGTATTTCTAGTCAGTAAAGTAATTTGGTTGATTTCCTTTGTTTTAGATAATTGTTTGCAATATTGTGTTAGTAGAAGAGCAGTTATGTTTACTGTATTAAAAATAGTACAGTCTCACTGTTTTAAGTTAGTGTTTGGATCAAGACAGCAGAAGAAGAGGAGGATTAACTTGAGAAAACAAGTTTTGTTGATTAATTTTTAATGTATAGGTTTGTCCTCTTTCTATTTGAAGATGAAAAATCTAAAAGTTTGGCCTTGCATGATAGTAAAATGATTTTAATGTTACTAGGACTCGAGCTTCAGAAATATTTAGGCTTCAAACATCCTGGCACCAAATTAAAGTGCTATTTTATTTTGTATTCCATTATATTTATTTATTTGTTTAATATTTAAGGCTAAGTATTAATATTTATAACTTCTAGATATAGTAAAGTCTCAGCGTTTTCAGTGATCCTTTAAAAAAGGCCTTGGCTGAAATTGATTTAACACATTCTTACTTCACAGAGAGGCCAAATTAATAATGAAGAAAACTTTTGTAGGAATAATTAAGAATGTAAGAAATATACCCTCAAGCTACATGAGCACTTCAAAAGCACATAGTACATGGAACCATAGAAAGCCCAATTATAATTTATTCTGATATAGTCATTAAAATATAGTCCCCTGGAGGTTTTCATAAAGTAACACTTTTATTGCTTGTACTCTAAATATAAAAGCAGCTTTTATTTTAAAATAATCATGAATTTAGCCTTTTTACTAATTTAAAATGATACACTATTTCTTTTATTAGTGATTCAACTTTCCAATTATTGAATATTTCTCTACATTCCAGTTCACCTGTGAGCTATACAATGCCCTGCCATCTTGTAAAGTTTAGTATTTACCAAATTACACACATGCATGCACACACACACACACACGCACACATCTTTAAAAATAATTGATTAGTGTCTATCTGCTCCTCTAGAACATAACCTCCCTGAGGGCAATGATCGTATTTATTTTACTATTAATGTATCCCCAATCTACACAAAACTGACATATGGCAAATCTGCTTTAAAAACATTTGATGAATTAGTGTTTAATGAGTGAAATAAGTAAAGGACTGAGATTGCTTTCCATCAAATAGGTTCCTTTTTATTTTTTTATTATTTTTTAAAGATTTTGTTTATTTATTTGGCACAGAGAGAGAGAGAGATCAGATCACAAGTAGGCAGAGAGACAGGCAGAGAGAGAGGAGGAAGCAGGCTCCCTGCCAAGCAAGGAGCCCGATGCGGGCCTTGATCCCAGGACTCTGAGATCATGACCTGAGCCAAAGGCAGAGGCTTTAACCCACTGAGCCACCCAGGTGCCCAGATATGTTCCTTTTTAATGCAAAAGAGATGGGTTAAAGAAAAGAAGCTAGCAAAAGTAGTCAAAATGTAGGAAGTTAGCCAGAAATGTCCTGTTACAGAACAAAGTGAAGAAAATATTTTTAAAAAGAAGAGAGTAGGTTATGGACATTGGGGAGGGTTTGTGCTTTGGTGAGTGCTGTGAAAGATGTAAGCCTGATGATTCACAGACCTGTACCCCTTGGGCAAAGAATAAAAATAAAATTAAAAAAAAAAAGAAGAGAGTAGTTAGCTGAGAGATTGAGTGGAATGGAAAGAAGTTATTTGAATAAAAGCTTTGGCAACAAAAGAGGTCATGGTATATAACATTGACATGAGTGTTTTTTTGGAAACGCCAGGTAGGAATGGATTCAAGAGGAAATGGGAAATGAGTATCCATAGAAGCACTGAGAAACTCTGTAGGGGGTTGGTCAAGGTGACTAGGCTCTCTGTGTTTGCTAATTCATGTTATAGAAGATATTAGGCCCCTACCTCCCCACCCACAGAGACTCTGAGGTAGGGATACTATCCTTCTTGATGATTATATTTCAAAGTGGTGGATGTAGGAGCCCTTGGAAAGGTATTCCTAGGTTGCAAAATGGGCAAGCAGCTAAGAGATTTACATCTCAAAGGGGCAGAGAAAGAATTTAAAATTACGAGTTTCTAAAGTAAATGCTTTATGAAAAGAGAGATTAGGGGTCTGTCTTCTGGAAAAAAAAAAAAACCTGTCCAAAGTATAGTCAAATTGAGGGAAACATTAAGAATTCCTTGGTCATACAGTATCTGAGATAGAGATGGAGGCATGCCAGAGTGGATTAATTAATGACTAGTGGCAAGTATCAGGATCAATGGACTAAAGGCCATAATGAAAATTATTAATGGGGGGCACCTGGGTGGCTCAGTGGGTTAAAGCCTCTGCCTTCAGCTCAGGTCATGATTTCAGGGTCTTGGGATGGAGCCCCGCATCGGGCTCTCTGCTCAGCAGGGAGCCTGCTTCCACCTCTCTCTCCGCCTGCCTCTCTGCCTACTTGCGATCTCTCTCTCTCTCTCTCTCTCTGTCAAATAAATAAAATAAATAAATAAATAAATAAATAATAAAAATTAAAAAAAAATGAATAATGGTAAATTCAGGTTACTGCCCAAAATAAGCAGGAAAAATGGGAGCTGGTAGTTAGTTAGTAAGCAGAATATTTAAAAGTGAGGGTTTTAAAAAATAGTATGAAGTTATAAGTAGTAAAATATTCTGAGCTATAAATGAAAGTGGGACGCTGAGGTGAGAGACAGAACTTATTTGAAGATGAGGAGATTCAGATATCACTGAAGTTGGATGCTTTGTTAACATGGTTGCTTAAGTAACCAAGAGTCAAGATAGCATCACTCACTGAGAGATGTAAAGTGAGCTTGGTGTTAAGATCTTCAGTGTTTTAGAATGACTGGGAAATTTATAAATGTTTGTAACAAGGAGTGCTATGCTCTGATGACCAAGGAGGAAAGCAGTTTTCTTTGTTTTGTTTTTTGTTTGTTTTTCTAGAATAGAGGGAGAAGCAATTGTCTGGAGGTGGAAAGGAGGAAGAAGACACCTCTAGGGCTTGTACACAAAGTAGGAGTAAGAAAACAGCCACCACTTGAGAGGGGTACAGAGGAGTGATGGCTGTTTTGTTTTGTTTTGTTTCCCCCTCATATTTCAGTTGGATCAAGAAAGGTAGAAGGAATTTTCTGAGAAGTTTTTGAAGATATGGAGATACAGAGTTACTAATGAAAGTCTTTGTGGGATTTGAAAGGGTTGGGAGATTAGGTCCGATTATGGAATATACAGGGCCATTTGGATAAATGTCCCTATAAAGATGGGTCATCTGAAAGTTTTTGACTTAGGGTAAGAGCTGAATAAATAAGATTGCAACAAATGGTGGAATTAGTACTGTTGTTCTCTTAGGGTAATGGAAGTAATCACAGTAATCATTGCCTCCTTCTAGGAATTAATCTCTTGGGCAGAGTAAATCGTGAGACAGATGGTGTCATGGCAGAGGGAAATGATTGCCAGGAACAGGAAAGAGGGCTCTGTAGGCCTCTCTTAAATCTCTCTGTCGGCAAGGTCGCGCTCAGGGAAGGAGCTTTACCAGGCCCTCTTGATTATTGTTGGGATGGTGATTGCTCCCATTAAAATGAAAACTTTGAGCATTACAGTTAAATGATTCATGATGTTATTACAGTAGCATTAAAAACACATAAATGCTTAGTCCTTCACTTACTATTTAACTAGAAAGATTAACCATTTGTGGGTAATTACCAATGGGTAAAACACTACTCTTGACATTTACCCATGGATCAGTTTAAATTGTATTTTGGAATACTCATTTATTTTCCCACTTGAAGGTGAAAGAAGAGAAACTGATTTAATAAAAACATCTCCTGTTTGGGCGCCTGGGTGGCTGAGTGGGTTAAAGCCTCTGCTTTCGGCTCAGGTCATGATCTCAGGGTCCTGGGATCGAGGCCCGCATCGGGCTCCCTTCTGAGCAGGGAGCCTGCTTCCCCCTCTCTCTCTCTGCCTGCCTCTCTGCCTCCTTGTGATCTCTCTCCCTCTGTGAAATAAATAAAATCTTTTAAAAAAAATCTCCTGTTTAATATTTACCTGTAATCCTGTACTCGTGGCTCTTTATGAACTATCATAGAAGGCAATGTGCTAACACAGAGATGAATGTTTTGCAGGGCAAATGGCTTTGGTTTTTGTTTTTGTTTTTGTCTTGCCACAGACTCTCCCTCACTCCTGCTCTCCATCCCCCACCCAAACCCCGTCAGCCCCCACCCAAACTCCGTCAGCCCCCAACCACTGCAGTTATAACCCACTGTGGGACCTCCTGTAAAGAAATGGATTCTATGAAATTATTCTTTTCCTGGGCGCCTGGGTGGCTCAGTGGGTTAAAGCCTCTGTTTTCGGCTCAGGTGATGATCTCAGCGTCCTGGGATCGAGGCCCGCATCGGGCTCTCTGCTCAGCAGGGAGCCTGCTCCCTCCTCTCTCTGTCTCTCTGCCTACTTGTAATCTCTCTCTCTGTGTCAAATAAATAAATAAAATCTTAAAAAAAAAGAAGAAATTATTCTTTTCCTTATACAGGCTTACTATTTGGTCAATACTGACAGATTCCTATAGCTAACGTGGCACTGTGTCAAAATGACATTTCTTTATAACTTGTATTAATGTTTTAAGATCGGGACTCCTGAAGTACAGACTTCTTAATCAATTTTAGGGACCATGGACATTTCTCTAAAAACAATGCTGAATGTGAGCTTGTGTTTGTTTTAAATGTACAGAAAGGAAGGAAATTTCAAAACAATTTAATGAATCATAAGTATATATGTTTATAAACATATTTATATTTATAGTGTAATTATTAATTATATAAGAGGATTCTATACATCAGGGAAGTGTCATGAAGTACAATACATCAGTCTTTTATTTGTTCATGTTATGATTGTGAATTGTTACTTACATAGAAAGGGAAAACAAAATCCTTTGTGTGTGTGTATGTATACCCCCCACGCAAAACATAAGTACACATACACTCACACCTGAAGACTTGACCCTCAAAGTATCTTTCAAGAAAATCTGAATGAGCTGAAAGATAGACTAACTTCCTTGGTGGCACATAAACAGAAAACAAGTAGTTCAGGACATCAAATCCTGTTTTAAGCTTGGCACATCAAGGGAAAGAGGGGTTTAAAAATGTCATAAAGCCACAGATAATGCTCGCATAAGCCAAGTAGTTTCCAAACCAACCAGATTGGAAAGGTTAGGAAGCCATGTTAGCTGTTGATGTGTGGCTACCTTATAGATAGACCTCTAATAACTCTGTGTGTGGGGGGTGGGGGGGTGGGTGTGTGCGTGTACACACACAAAGGTTTTTGTTTTTTTTCAGTCTTCCAACAAATAGTGAATGACAGCACAGTGTCAGGCACAATTCTAAGCATTTGACAGACATCAGTACAGGAAACAAACTGAAATCCATGCCCTCAGGGAGCTTCTATTCTAGTCGGTGAGACATTAAACAATAACCATAGTAACGGGACTAGGGGAAATTGAAAGTACTGGCCCAGGATGAAGAGCAGTATTCACAATTATAAATAAGATTGTCAGGAAGACATCATTGAGAAAGTATCTGATGTTGGAGGCAGTAAAAGTAAAATATCCACAAACCTGGATTGTCAGCATGAAGTCTGAGTCCTTAATATATTTTAAATCTCCTCTATGCCTTGAATATAAAAAGTGGTCAAGAAATTGTTTTACATTATATATATATAGAAAAATATGTATGTATTTATACATATATACATAGAAAGAAACATGGGAAATGTTAGATACAAGGAAGAAGAAAATTTCATAACCTTCATCACACGGTATGTGATGGCTTTACCAGTATTTATTTCTCCCAGTGACAACACGAAACACCATAAAGTAGATAGTAGTATTCCTCTCTTACGAAGGAGTTTCAGGGAAGTTTGAATGGAAAAGCAACTTACCCACTATCACAGCTGTTACATGTTCTACCTGACAAGACATATGCTTTTCCAATGCATTATATCATTTTCTTACAGGCAGCATTCCCTAGTCATCTCTCAGAGAAGACGAGACCCAAAATAAATTTTCACAAGAAACAAATTTTAAATGCAGGAGAAAAAAAGAATATGTGAGATGGGAAGAGAAACTGCAAAATCCTATGAGATTTTGTATGAAGACGAGATGATTTCTGGAAAATTTATGAGGTGCTGTTTCATGAGTCAGGAAGAAAAGGAAAGAATTCAAGAGATCTGAATAGAAAGCGAGGCCTTTGAAGCCCGCAAATTAAGTTACCGAGCTGAGCTGTACTTTATGGTTTCTTTGCTTGGTTTCTGTTTTCATAATGAAAGGGAGGATAAGGTAACTTGCAGGCAGAGAAGGATCCAGGCACATCAGAAAGACTGAAGTGTCAAACGAAAGAGGATGATTCCGCAGCCCTGTTCCAGATCCATCAGAGCACATCCCTGTAACCACCATCTGTCAGTGTTTTTACATTTCAACACCTCTGCTGTCAAAATGAGACTTACAATTGATATTCTAAGAAAGCATCGTTATCAAATTCTAATGACAGCACTTTTCCTTTATTAGTAATATGGAAAGTAATTGTGATTCATTCAAGGAATGGGTCTTCAATTTGATGGAATACTGTAGATAGGAAAGGTTTATCTATTTTGTGATTTCCAGATTCATACTTTTTAACTAAAAAAAAAATATCTGGGGCGCCTGGGTGGCTCAGTGGGTTAAAGCCTCTGCCTTCAGCTCAGGTCATGATCTCAGGGTCCTGGGACTGAGTTCCACATCGGGCTCCCTGCTCTGCGGGGAGCCTGCTTCTCCCTCTCCCTCTGCCTACTTGTGATCTCTCTCTCTCTCTTTGTCAAATAAAATCTTTAAAAAAAAAATTAACAACAACAACAAAAATACCTGTCTCTTCCTCTCCCCACTTTCCCTTGCTTACACTATAACACAACTCACATCTTCAGGTTCTTAAAAATCCTTGTGTTTCAAACCATCATGGAATTATTAGTGAGCACAAGGGCTATACTCCTGACTGTCTCTCCCTTACCCTCTGTTCTATCTCTGGGACATCTCCCACCCCCATGTTTTCATCTCTGACTAACAGCTCCCTTTTTTACATCTTCAATCTCCACACACTTTGAAAATCGTGGACTATATTCCCTACCACTTTTTGAACATACCCCACTCATATATGTCTAAAAGAAGCATATAGTCTCATGCTAGCCTCCCCCTTAAAAAATAACTACAGAACACCCCTAAGTTGGTATTCTTTTTTTTTTCTTTCCTAACTTGGTATTCTTGATCTTAGTTAAAAAAGTCAAAATTGGTATGTTCATCCAAGTGAGAAATCTCAGCTTAGTACAAATACTTTATACACTTGCTCATCAGGCACATATAATTAGTCTCCAAGTCCTTTTGATTCTACTCATTAAATGTCTCTCAGGTCATCCACTTGTTTTCTTTCAAGAATTATTTTTATTTCAATAATTGAAATAAACATTCAGACTTATGCAGTAACTCAGCAATACTAAAGTGTCTAAGGGAACCTTGATAGACTTACTCTTCCCTCTGGATTGCTAATTACTGCTGATAATTTACTGTGCATCATTCTGTAATTATTCTTTGCTTACACAATTATATGTATAAATGAGCCTGCTTCTTTTTATTACCATTGTCACCAGTTAAGCCTAATATTTTTCCTTCAAACTATTGAATATTTCCTTATTCTCTTCTTAAAAACTTTGAGTGGTTCTCCATCTGCCTACTATACAATAAAACTGAACCTATCAGAATAAAGAAATCTCGTGACTAAATTATGATTTCCTTATCTTCAGAGGCCTTTTTGAGGGTACTTTTCTGAATGCTTATTTCCTGGACTTTGGGTAAGAAAGCAGACTTGAGTGTTGATTTGTGTATTTAACATATTTGAATTTCCAACTTTTTAAAAAATGGAACACAATGGGACAATTTTAGCACATTTTGCATGTGTAACAATAAACTATATGTGTTTTCTCTCATTAGCATAGATGTTATCAATGAAAATCTATGGCATGAGTTGCTTATATATTTTTTTAATGTTTTCATCTACATCAATTTAATATACTTTATGATTTAAGTTAAATTTCTTCTGTTATCCTGGTAAATTTGACTAATTATATTGACTTTGTTGTTATCTTCGTCTTCATTATTTCAAAAAAGGCTAACAAAACTAATTATAGCATTTTCAGGTTTACACTTCTTATTCAGATGAGATGTGCATTTGCTCTTTTGAACTCAGAAAAGTCGACAGATCATGCTTGTCTATTTTTCACATTAAGGATGACATTTTATACAGATGATGGCTGTCAAAATAAGATGATTGCTATATGAGTCAACTTGGATGGTATACTTTCCAAAATAGAATGCACTTTTTTCTCTGTATGCATTGTAGACAGTGTGCATTTTAGAGCTTCTGATATATTATTATAGTTTTTAACAAACATTAAAAAAAGAGGAAGAAAATATTTTTAGATTTGGTTGAAAATATGAAATTGCTGTTGTTATATGGTCAGCAATTTTTTAGTGATTTTCAAATACAAATATTAAAATGATGAATATATGTATACTTTGCTGACTATATTCCTATTCCGTATAGTTCTTCCTTATTTCAAAGATCATTGTTAGTATATTAGAATGATTCCGTAATCATGTGATTTACGGCTGTTTTTTAAGGAAGAAAGATATTCAGAAAGTTTTCACTAATTTAGTTACTAAATATCATGATTAAAAAATATCTTTTAAAATTATTTGAAAACATACTGATTACTTTTCATAGACCTTTAATTTTTTAAAGTGCTATTATTCTCATCTTCTTAAAATCCTAGGAGATCTGTATTCCCAGGAGATATAACAAGGAAGCATTATCCAAAACTATAAAGTTCATAGAAAGAACATTTTTCCTGGGGTGGCTGGGTGGCTCAGTCAGTTAAGTATCTGCCTTTGGCTTAGGTCATGATCTCTGGGTCCTGGGATCCAGCCATAGTCCTCAGGCTCCCTGCTCAGTGAGGAGTGTACGTCTCTCTCTTTCTCTGTCTCTCTCTCTCTCCCCCTCTGCCTCTCTCCTTCTTCCCCTCTGTCCTTACCCCTCCCCCTGCTCCTCCTCCTGCTCTTCGTCACTGATCCTGCTCTCTCTCTTTCTCTCTAAAATAAATCAATAAAATCTTAAAAAAAAAATAAAAGAATGTTTTTCCTTGAGTTCCTGTGTCTTGAAGAAACTGGCTTGAAGAAGCAACGTGAAGAACTAGTGTTCTTTTCACTTGAGCCTAGAGCCTACACAAACCTGCTCCCAGAATCCCATCCTGTTCTTCTGGTCAAAGTTTCTCCCAAGGGGTCTCTATACTGCAAAGCTCAAAAGTAATAAGGAAGGCTGAGAAGCTCAAAAATCTTTGGGCGTTAACAGTTACTCCCTAGCTCCAGACAAGAATGCCAAAGACTAAAGCACCTCTGAGTATATAATCCTTTTTCTCCCATAGAAGTCCCAAACTCCTTAGTCTTAAAATAATCTGGGAGAGAGGAAATAAACGTCAAGAAATTCATAATGGTTGGCAAGTTATTTCATCTCCTTGTGCCTCATTTTCCTCATCTGTAAAGTGGAATAACTTCATCATAGGGTTACAAGTATGTATGTACAGTATTTATAATAGCATTTGGAACACAGTAAGCATTATTAAGGATTGGCAATTATTATTAATACTACAAAGGAAATTGATATATAATAATTTTGTCATTTTCAGAGTAGACAGTCAATGTAAACTTATTTATTATTTTTTAATTGTGTTATGTTACTCATCATACAGTACATCATTAGTTTTTGATGCAGTATTCCAAGATTCATTGTTTACGTATGACACCCAGTGCTCCATGCACGACGTGCCCTCCTTAATACCCACCACCAGGCTCACCCATCTCCCCTCCCCCCTCCCCTCTAAAACCCTCAGTTTGTTTCTCTGAGTCCACAGTCTCTCATGGTTCGTCTCCCCCTCCGATATCCCCGCCTTCACTTTTCCTTTCCTTCTCTTAATGTCCTCCATGTTATTCCTTATGTTGTCACATCATGGTCTTTTTGTTTTGCTCTATGCTATTGTTCACCCAGTATTTAAGAAGATTTAATTTTTGTTCACTGACTATATGCTAGCCTTTTTTTCATTTAAAAAAGTTTACATTCTCTTGTATGACATTCTCTTGCATGTGGCTTGGGGGATGGTTAGTAAGTGGGCATGGAATGAGGGTTCCTACTTTCTGGCTGGGGTTTACCTGCTTTGAAGTTCCTGCTGGGGCCAAAGGAAGAAATGCATGGGCTTTGCCCTCACATGTGGGGCAAGATTGGGAGAGGGACAGTTGGGGCTTGAAAGCTGTCAGCAGTCCAAACATCAAAAGTAGAATCAAACTTTTTATTAAAATACCTGAAAAAAATACCCCAAAATATAAAGTCATTAAGACTTAGTTGAAAGTTCTGAGATATGATTTTACCTGCCTGGGATCAATAGGAATATCTGTATTTCTATCTACCTATATTAAATAAATACAGGGCTCGGTAATTAGCTAGCCATCGATGAGGTCTACAGTATTATATCAAAAATTTTGCAAACAGTAAATGTTTATTTGTAATATGAAAGCATAATTTGGAAAGCACTGTTCTATTCCAAACCCATTTTAACTATATTTTGAGTTTTCTCCGTTTAATCAAATAAATTTAAAATAAACATTTCACAGGAAAAAGTCCATAGATTTACTAAATCACACAACAGAATAGTCTAATACTTATAACCAATGAGTATATATAATCGTGTAGGTCTTTCTATCAAAAAAAACAATCAAAAGCAGTCTCTGTAGTGGGGTTATTATAATATGGAAATACTCTGCTATCGCCAAATTCCTCCAGAAAGTGGGTTCCACAGCAAGCCTTTAGAAATTGACTTAACAATAAGAAGCCAAATAATGACTTCCACTCACATGTATTTTTGTCTTTTGAAGGTTTTAGGGTACCATCCAAAAAATAGGGGAAACTGTTGCCATATAAACATCCAGCCTAGTACTAATGTTTAGCAAAACCAAAGATAACCGTCAGATAAATACACAGAAATTGCTCTTAAAAATACTTTCTGAAGATTATAATTCTATATATGGGGAAAATCAAAGTGATTTCTTTTAAAGAATAAAGTAAGTTAAAACTGGCACCAAAAAAAAGCCTTACCACCTACCTATGAAAACAAGTTTTAACTGCAGGTGAGTAAGTAAACAAGCCTTAAAAAGCTTTCAAAGGAATAAAACAACAAGGAATAGAAATGGGAAAAAAATGTCTCCCAGGGAACAAAAAAGCCAATCATTTCTATAACTCTGCAGGGATGGCCTATGACTGTGTCTATGAATACAGCATCCAGGGAAAAGTTCAGTTTTCTCATTTCGTTTTACAGGTGAGGGGAATGTTTGTATGACTGCTCCCACCAATGTTTTGGGGTTTCTTTTTCTCTTTCTTTCTTTCTCTCTCTCTCCCTCTCTCTTCTTCTTCTTTTTTTTTTTTAAGATTTTATTTATTTATTTGACAGAGAGAGAGAGAGAGATCACAAGTAGGCTGAGAGGCAGGCAGAGAGAGAGAGGAGGAAGCAGGATCCTTGTCGAGCAGGGAGCCCGATGTGGGACTCGTTCCCAGGACCCTGAGACCATGACCTGAGCTGAAGGCAGAGGCTTTTAACCCACTGAGCCACCCAGGTGCCCTCTCCCTCTCTCTTCTATCTTTCTCTCTCATAATGTTTCTGGGATGCTCCCCTTTTTTAAAAGGAAAATTCTGGCTGTCAATATTATTTTATACAAAGTTTTTGATGGCACACCAAATCACCAAACAGGCAATAAAGTATCAATATTTGAGTCCCATTTTGGAAAGAATAAATTTATCTACTGAGCTATAGAAAGACCATTTATCTTCTGAATTATTAAAAAGTTCTATTTCAGCATGATATGAGAAGAATAAATTCAATGAACCAGTAAATTAGAGGTTTAAACAAGCTGAAATAGGATAACAAAAGAAATCGCTAAATGATACCACAGAAAAATTACGAGCTTTGAAGTCGCAGAGACCTGAGTTCAAAATTTAGTTATAAACTTAACCACTATATGACCTTGTAAAAGAGACTTCATATGCCTGGGCCTTTAGCTTCTTCATATACAATATTTGCAAAATGTCATGATTGACATTTTGATATATGTGAACTTCAGGGTCCAGGAAAACTATCAGCCATGTAATATGTTCTCAACCAGTAGTATATATTATGTAATAATTATAGAATGAGTAATTAGTAAAATGTCTACAATTCCGAAGCCCTGGCTGAATTCTTGTCCTTTGAGGTTTATAAGAACAAGAAAAGTTTTGGGCTGCCTAGATGGCTCAGGCGGTTAAGCATCTGCCTGTCATGTCATGATCCCAGGGTCCTGGGATGGAGTCCAGTATCCAGCTCCTTGCTCAGCAGGGAGCCTACTTCTCCCCCTCCTGCTCCCCCTGCTTGTACTCTCTTTCTCTGACAAATAAATAAATAAGATATTTAAAAAGAAAAGAAAGTTTTTTTTTATGTCAAAATAAGATTGAATAGCAGTATATAGAAACAGAACACTCAGGGGAACATATGAAGGAATGTCATCCTAGAGACACTGATGCACAATCTGCACCACTGTACGTGGAAGTCACCTTTGCTAATGTTCTTTTGGAAATTCAAAATGATGGTTAGCTATCAGAACATCTAAGAAATTTTGTTATAAGAATTTATCTGGTGTTACGTTAAAATCCTTTGTCGAATTTTGGAAAAAAAAAACAACAGAATTTATCTGGAAAAAAAAATAACATGGGTTCCCACACATTTGACCTTATAGTGTGTGTGCATATGTGTGTGTATTCTACACAGCTGTGTCTTACAGAACAGGTTTTCCATAAACCAACTTTCAGAAAAAATTTAAATATTCACATAATTATCAGGCGCATTGAAGAGGTTAAGTTATATTAGTCTTTTTTAAAGATTTTTTTAATCCATTTAACAGAAAGAGAGCAAGCACAAGGAGGGGGCGTGGCAGGGAGAGGGAGAGGGAGAAGCCTGATGTGATGTTCATCCAAGGACCCTGGGATCATGACCAGAGCCTAAGGCAGATGCTTAACTGACTAAACCACCCAGGCATCACTATATGAGTTTTTAATGTAAAAATGGACTATGGATATCTTACTCAGCTTGGGGTACTATAACAAAAATATCATAAACTGGGTGGCTTAAACAACAGAAATTTATTTCTTGTAGTCCCGGGAGCTGAAAGTCTGAGATCAGGATGCTAGCATAATAGGGTTCTGGTGAGGCGCCTCTTTTGGTTTGCAGATGGTCCACTTCCTGCTGTATCTTGCTCTTTGGTCTCTTCTTACATAGTGAATAATCCCATTGTGAGGACTCTACCCTCATGACCTCATCTAAACCTAGTTACCTCTCAGAGCCCACTGCCCCAACCAAACACCATCAATTGGGATTTAGAGTTTCAACATATGAATTGTGAGAGATATAAACATTCAGTCCATAGTGAAGTGTCAAATTATTGAATGCTATACATACTTTACTTAATTTTTAAGTGCCTCGGTTTGTTCATGTATAAATGAAAATAATTTTTTTTAAAAGATTTATTTATTTGAGAAAGGAAGAGAGCACAGTGGGGCAGAGGGAGAGAGAGTCTNATACTTTACTTAATTTTTAAGTGCCTCGGTTTGTTCATGTATAAATGAAAATAATTTTTTTTAAAAGATTTATTTATTTGAGAAAGGAAGAGAGCACAGTGGGGCAGAGGGAGAGAGTCTTTTTTTTTTTTTTAAAGATTTTATTTATTTCACACAGAGAGATCACAAGTAAGCTGAGAGGCAGGCAGAGAGAGAGGAGGAAGCAGGCTCCCTGCTGAGCAGAGAGCTTGATGCGGGCCTCGATCCCAGGACCCCTGAGATCATGACCTGAGCTGAAGGCAGAGGCTTTAACCCACTGAGCCACCCAGGCACCTGAGAGTCTTAAGCAGACTCCCCACCGAGTGTGGAGCCTGACGCCAAAGACTCAACCTCATGACCCTGAGACTGTGAGCTGAGCCAAACCAAGAGTTTGCCAATTAACCGACTGCACCACCCAGGTGCCCCTGAAAATAACATTTTTTAATGGCCACTGTGAAGTTTGGAGGAACAATCCATAAAACATCTCTGTGATCATAGAAAAGTATGTACTTAAAAAATAATAGTGAATAATAATGATAATTATTTTGATAGTGCTATAATTAAATACTTCATTATTCTTTCTTTTAAGTTAATTTGGAGCTTCTATAATGTGTTCCTTTTTATGTTTAAAGTCTTATTTTAACTTCTTTGGTTCTATACACAGAATGATAGGATCAGTCTTTCTCCAACAGATTACTTAAGATTATAAATGTCCTTTATCTCCAATTCTAAAACATACATTCTTCTTTTTCCTTATTGTCATCAGTTACTGTTCACTTCTCTACTTTCTTTCCTAGCCAAAATCCCTAAAAGAGCTGCCTGTTCTGTCTCACTGTCAATTTACTCCTGATCCTAATGCTGGATTGGGAATGATCCTAATTCCACTCCACCAGAAAATGTGTGTGTGTATGTGTGCATTGTATAAACATTACCAATGACCTAAATTTTCTGAAGCAAAGTAATTTATCCACTTGCATATTACCCACCATCACAGAGACTTTGATCTAGTTGACAACTTCTTTGTTTCTGGGAATAGTTTCTTTAATTAGCTTACAGTTCTCTTTCATAATTTTTTCCCTACTGTTTCTTTTAATGGCCACTTCTCCTTTGCTCAACATCTAAGTGATGGATTACTTCAGGACTCAATCCTGGACCCTTTTTTCATTCTACTTTCTCTTCCATATGATCTTATTCAAGTTCATAGTTTTAAAACCCATCTATATGCTGTTGGCTTATCAATGTACTTTTATGACCTAAACTTTCATCTGATATTCAAACTTATGTTTCCAACTGCCTGTTTGATGGCTTTCTTTGAAAACCTGCAAGGAATTCCAAAACCCATGGGACCAAAATGGAACTTTTTGAATCTACCATACTATCATATCACCATCGATATTTTAAAGACACAGACTCTCCAAATCTACCAACCAATTATCAGCATCCACCCATGTGACTGTTTAACTTGAAACTGAGTTTTTCCTGTTAACTATCTCACTCTCAATCACCTCCATCCAATATTTTCCATCAGAAAGTTCTATAATTTCTATCTCTTAAATATATTTGCTATATGTTTCTTTATTTGTGCTGCCTTCATGTCATTTGGAGTTTGTTTATATGTCCAAAGACAACCAAAATTCCATGGATATAATCCTAATTACATATAATTGGTTTTCTTTAAAGTGGTAAGTAATTTATTTATACATTTAAAATATATTATTCTGAAAAGTAATCTATTGGTTTGAACAGACTACCACTGGGATCTTAACTCATCCTGAATGTTCAGATTCTTTTGGCCTATAATTCATTCTAATAGACCTTTTGCATAGGATAACTATGGTTAATTTTGTTTCTTATTTTGCTTCTCTTTTGTTATGTTGTTATTATAAACTTTTTGTTCATATTTCTGCATGCTTCTGGTGGTTTTCAGCTGACAGTTACATAGTATACAACAGATGCTAAGATTGAAAGAAATTCCTATTTTATTTCAATTAAGATACAGGGATGTATTTAATGTGAAATTGAAGCAAAGAGCAGGAGGGGATCTTATATATCATAGCAGTACTTCTCTTATATTTATGCTTCCTAATTTGGGGGAGGAATATGTGTCACAAATTTACCACTAGTACTGTTTACATGAGGTAGTCTTCTGTATTATGAAAGAGGTTCAGCATATTCTGTGCCATAGGATTTTTGTACTAAGAATTACATTTCTTTTTAAGAATCACTCAACTCAATCTCTGACTTATATGCTCTTAAACTCAGAGTCTATAAAACCATTTTTAGGGTAAAAAGCAGCCACAGACAGAAATCTGAAGCTATGCTGTCACTGGAAAAAGACTGCATGTTCACCTTTTTAAAAAAAAATCATTTCATGGGTGCCTGGGTGACTCAGTACATTAGGCATCTGCCTTCGGCTCAGGTCATGATCTCTGAATCCTGGGATCGAGCCCCGGTCTCCGTCTCCCTGCTCAACAACGAGCCATCTTCTCCCTCTCCCTCTGCCCCTTCCCTCAGCTCATGCTCTTTCTCTCTCTCTTTCAAATAAATAAATAAAATCCTTGGAAATAAATAAGTAAAATAATAAAAAATTATTTTAATTCAATTAATTAGCATATAGTGCATTATTAAATTTAGAGGTAGAGCTCAGTGACTCATCAGTCACATACAACACTCAGTGCTCATTACATCAAGTGCCCTCCTTAATGCCCATCACCCAGTTACCCCATACCCACACCACTTCCCGTCCAGCAACCCTTAGTTTGTTTCCTGGAGTTAAGGTCTCTTATAGTTTGTCTCCCTCTCTGATTTTATCTTATTTTATTTTTCCCTCCCTTCCCCTACTATCCTCTGTTTTGTTTCTTAAATTCCACATATGACTGAGATCATATGTGCATATTCACTTTCTGAGGAGTAAACTCACTGATGCAGGCATGCAGACTAATTTATTTCTAAAACCACTGGTTACCATAGTAACTAAATTTATAATGTGTGTGTGTGTGTGTGTGTGTGTGTGTGTGTGCGCGCGCTTTGCAAAACTACTTCTTTAAAGCTTCATTAAAACTTTTAGGTCTGATACAAGCAGTAGATATTTAAGGTTAATCAGTTTAAAATATGATTTGTTCTTCAAAATCTCTGTGTGTTTTTCCTAGTCCCACAGAGCCCCACAATTATTCCACTGATTAGGTATTAGAAGTGAAATAAAAGATGAATCTAATGGCAATGGTTTAAAGCTAGTTATTAATTATATAAAGTTATATTTGGAATACTTAACTCAAATGATCTGTATCCAAAAGAACAGGTATTACTTCCTCAATTTTCTATCACAATGGACTCCAGGATATTTTCAATAAAATGAACAGACATTTAGTCAAATTTTTATTTTCTACATCCAAGAATAGGAAGCATGGACTAGCATCTGAGGAGACCACCATACAATATCCTGGGATGCCTTCTTTTACCTCTGTGAATTAGTCACAATTTCGTTTCATTATAATCTGTGTTCTATAAATCAATCAATTGTAGGCTTTTAAATGCCATTTAAAAGATTAAGCTTCTTGTTACCATTATAACACTTGAATGAGGAATTAACAACATATGAATATATTAATGATAATATAACCTTTATGTTTCTCTTCCAATTGCTCAGCTCAAGATTAAGGATTTAGCTGAGTGATAAGATTTCTTTTATTGAAAATATTTTCAAGTTTAAATGAAATGTTTTCTACACTTGATCTTAGCCAAAAGGCCGAGAAGCGATTAAATGAAATATTTTCTAATCCAGTAAAAATACCTCCCAAGAAATATTGCTTACATTAAAATAAAAAGATATGCAAACCCAATATTTTTGTATGACTAGTGTTCTTCCATCTTCTGTACACCAATATGTCTATATTCATGCAAAGCATCTTTGATATTGGCTATTCTGTACTTAGATCCAACTAAGTTGGCTTGACTTGAAGCCCTTCAATGTAGCTCTTATCAAAAGCCCTGATTATTTTTAGAACAGGAATCATTCCAACTCAGGATGGTTTTAGGACTACAGATTTTGGGTCCTGATATTAATGAAGCAGATCATTAGTTGGTGGAAACTTCCTTCCAGATGGTAGGTGATAATAGAGCATTTAGGGAGATGTGCTGAGTTGGGAGAAAAGTTTGCTTGACTTTTGGCCAAGTCTTTTCTTTTATCAAAGAAGATATTTTCATACTCTGAATTCAGATTTGGTATCAATTACAAGAGAAAACCCTAAAGAAAGTAGGAGTCATTATCATGTATACCAGTGCTTGCCATCATTTTATTTTTCTTCTTTTTAACACTGTCTTTTCTTGGATAACTTTATCCCTGACTCAGAACCTTGTCAACAGCCACATGTTATATAAAGGCATCTATGTCCTATTCTATGTAACATCAATTTCCGGTGCTCAAATAAGTTATTACCAATGATGACATTTCTTAAAATGGATATCTTGATTTTTAGGGGAAGGATGATCTGAAACTTTGCTTCCATGGCTATAACCCTCTACTTGTCCCTTCTATCAGTTTTTGCATGTGCAGTGGTCGATTTGCTTTCCAACCCAGTGTTGATCATTTTATGCCTGAAGCAAAACTCTCTCCAGGATTAGCTTATTTAAGATGAATAGGTCAAGCTGAGTATGAAAACGAGAACAATGAAATTCCTTATCATCAGTGGCACAGAAGGCCACAAATCCTTCTGAAAAATAGGTGCTTAGGGATACTATGGGAGCATCTTCCACAACCTTAAAATAGTGCTTTTTAATGCATGGCAAACAGTGAAATTCAAACAAGAACCTTATGTGTTATATACTACAGTGTGTGGATTTTAAATTAAATTATTCAGTTTCAGTAATTCCTGGGAAAAAAGGAGATCCAAGTCAATGAAATGTCAGGTATTTTCTTGTTTCAATTTTACAGAAAATCAAGAAACAAGAAATTATAAGGAGAAAGTTTAATCTGTTTACCAAAACAAATACCTAAATTATGAATATAATCATTGCTGGATTGTTTGTCTATGATAAATTCTTTTGAAGGCATTTCTTACATTGTTAAACTCATCCCTTTCTGTTTATTTTATTAGATTTTAACTCACAGATGAATGGGAGCTTTTACAATAATATGTGAAAATATGTATATATAGGCCTTTCTAAACAAATATTATGTATCTGTCAGTGTAAAATCTGTCAAATGCAGAAACATTCCAATGAACATTTAACACTATTGGATTCTTATACTTTGTACTTCAAGTGAGTTATATCGTGCAGCTAAGCAAACTACAAGATACACATATTTGTTTTTAAATTATCTTGAATTATATTCATGTGTACCTTAACTATGATTCGTAAATAAGAAAATGCTCTTCTAAAAATTAAGGAGGGCATGTATTGCATGGATCACTGGGTGTGGTGCATAAACAATGAATCTTGGAACACTGAAAATATAAAATAAAATAGTTCCAAATTACCAGCATTTTTTTAGGCTAATTGTTTAATGAAAAGATATCTGTGGATATATTTGCTATTTGTTTCACTTGATTATTTTTCTTCTTTTGCTAATTGTAAATTTAACAGGAATTTTTGTAAAATTATTTCAGGTAAATTATCAGCTTAAGTAATCTAGACACTATGTTTAAATAAACAGATAATTTTAAGGTATATTTAAGGAATGCATATGTTATAATACCAGTTCTCAAGTTTGCAATCCTTCTGAAGAAAAAAATAGCATTACAATAATTAAAGAAAAATTTAAGATCACATGATCAATGACTAGAGAGAGAGGATGTTAGAGAAATACTGAACTGTAAATATAACAACCTGAGGCTAATTTTAAGCTGTGACAAATTAGATGTTTAATCACAACCACTCTGAAAGGGAAGAATGAGTGGAAGGGGCTATGCCTCACTAAGAGAAAAATACATACATTCTAGAGTAAGTGCTAAGCTTCAAGAGAATGATGTAATAACAAGCCTTGAATTTTAAGACGAGAAGCTTGGACTTCACTTGACATTGCATAAAAAGCCATGAGGCAGGCTGAAGCATGGAATTGGCATCCTGAAATCTGCCTTTCTGACTTGCAGTTCAGGATGAGCTGGAAGGTGGAGATAAGAAAGAATGTCCATCAGGAGGTTATTGTATTATCCAAGAATGAAGTGGTGCAAGCTTAGAGTGTTGCTAGTAAGAAGCAAAGGACAGGGCAAATTCAGCAGGCACTTCAAAGAAAAATTCAGAAAATTTGGAAACGATTAAAGTTATTGAAAAGCAAGATGTGTATGAACATCTATGTGCATATCTAATTGGACTCCATCCAATTCTATAGTTCATTAATAATATTCATATCTTGCCATTATTTTCATAATTATCTTCATATATGGAAAAATTCCTTTAAAAAGGTATCTTTCTATTTAGCATCATTTTCTGCCTGGAAATCTGCTATTGAGGCCAAACTAGGATATGAAACAACACTGCAGTAAGACCTATGTGAGTTTAACATGAGCCCACAAATTATGAAGTGAGATTCCTTTTGTGCCTAATCTATTCACACTTTGCACATTGCTAGAAAATTCTCCAGCACAAAATTAGGTACTCAATGAAGACTGATTGAATGGTTGCATGGTTAAGTACATGAATGAATTTTTAATGTTTTAAGCATGAGTTTCCTCATCCATTAACTGATAGTGCTAGTAACTATATTTTAAAAGGTGAGATAATTATATTAGATAGTCTAATAAATACTTTACAAGTGTTAGTTCTATCGGTTACTGGGGGGTGGGAGGGTAGGGATAGGGTGGATGGGTTATGGACATTGGGGAGAGTTTGTGCTTTGGTGAATGCTGTGAAAGATGTAAGCCTGATGATTCACAGACCTGTACCCCTTGGGCAAATAATAAAAATAAAATTAAAAAAAAAATACAGACTAAAGTTTCAAGTATTTTATTGCCTAAATGTTTGATTGGTTGAATAGTTTAAACATTTCTTTCAGAAATGCTTTCTGTGTATATGTTTGCAATTTTGTGACAGCTTGTGTTTCATTGTCATATTTTACAGATAAGACACTGAGGCACAGAGAAGTTAAATGATAGGCCCAATGTGACATGCTTGCTAAAGACAACTCTACAGTTAATCTCTGTGGCTACAATTTCTAATCTACTGCTCACTGATTACTGTTACACAGCATTTTACTAAACATGTGTTTTGATGTTTATGCCATGCATTTTGGTAGTGCTAGAGCAGGAATTCATTAGCAAAGGGAGATGTCACAAATCTGATAAAGTCCATGGCAAAGGACTCATACTATAGGAGTCGAGGAACCATTGAAGAGTTTTATATCTGGATATTTGACTTAATTGGATTATGTTTGTGATACTTCAGTCTGTAGTTTATGTGAATAAATGATAGAAGGTAAATAGGACTACAGTTTATTTGTCCAATTAGCATCTAGAGCAGAGGTCTGCCTGAGGGATAATACTAGTGGAAGAAAAGAGGGAAGGAAGGAATGAGAATGAGGAAAAGCATTCAGCAGGCCTCAGCTGCATGTATAATATTTTATTTTAGTTTGATAAAATTGTGGGAAAATATGAAGCTTTGACATTAGATTTGTTATCATTTGATTCAGAGGATTTGTTATATTTTATGTTCTATATAGGTCTAAAATATGGATATAATTCATAATGAAATATAGAGATGATATGTTTTTGAGTGCAGGCTGTGATAGTGGGCCTGAAGAGAGGAAATGATTCTGTTATTGTTTAGAATCTCAATAAGGAAGTAAGGTGGAATAAACAAGGATAATTCCTAGGTTTATCAAATGGGTTTATAGGAACTTGAAAATAAACAAAAATGAAGCAAAAATAATAGGGAAATGAGGTTTAGAGAGGAATAGTATACCTACATATAAGAAAAAATATATTTTATAAATGGAGGACGTAGAGAATACAGGAAGACCTTGTATCTAGGGCAAAGATGAAGCAGGTAGCAATATATAAGTAAAGTGACATTACACACCTTGATAAGGAAGGTAGAAAGGATTATGATTATGAAGACATCTCTCCCTAACATCATAAACCTCAAGACAGGAAGAACCTCTCAAAATACTTCATCACTTTCATTTTACTCATTCTTTCTTGCTAATTAGATTTTGTGCCTAGAAATAGTTTCCTATTGTTTCTCACCTGAATATATATTTTTGAAGATTAAATTATCACCCCAAACTTGTCATATCCTCTACTTTTAACCCAATGGAATATCTTGCAGATTTCTAAGTAGCTGAAATATGACATTTTAGTCTACCCTCCACTCAGTTTTATAATTTTCATCATTCTAATACAATGACATGGGTTGAAAAGGAATAGATTGAGGCTAAAAGAAAGTAGATATTATGAAGTCATTTAATTGTTTTATAAAGATAAGTATTGATTAAACCTGCTGTTTTAGAGTCTAATCAGCAAACGAAAACCCACACCAGATATTTTAATAGAGGCAGGAAAGAAAAATGCATTCCTTTTAGCCAGCTGCTGGGAGCTGGCCATATATGTCCCTGATGAACATAAACAATTTCACAGAACATCGATACAAAATGACTGTAATTGAGAAAGACCATAACAAGACCATTCTGCAATCATGTCTGAGCACAGACAAAACAAGAATACTGTGCAACAACAAAAGGACCGCCATACCTCTCTCGCAGCAAACAAGGGTGATGGCTGCTTTTTCACCAGTTATAGCTGTATGCGTGCTCTGTTCTGTGCACATACTCAGTGGAAGACATTAAGGTAACCGATAACATAATTAACACCATTTTCAACTGCGCCCATTTCAGAGCAAAGAAAACCCACTTCCTTATATTCTTCTCAGAATCAGCTATTACAAATTGAAATCTATTAATGAATCCATGCTATTTCCATCTTTCTGAGATGCCCAGTCTTCCCTTGTGTGTTCCTCCCTGTATGTAGCAAGTAAACCCAAACCTTGACTAAAAAAATAGTAAAATAAATCCAACTTTGACTAAAGGAGTGTCAGGATTCAGAGCAACAAAATGCTGCCATACCCTGTTAGTCAAAGGTCACTGAGGAATATAAATGGACGGATGCACAAAATATGTGGCTGAGTAACTTAGCAGTTTCTTGCTGGTGTGGTTGAAAACATATAGGCCTGATGATGTTGGTTGGACCATTTAAAGCTACAAAAATTTGTTTTGCCAAAGCACAGGTAGATCTAAGGACTGTAACCAAAACATGTCAAGTAGCTTCTATTTCTGTGTCTTCTCCTAAAACAAAATCTTTTTATCTCCTAAAATCTTTAAATCTCGTAAATCCAAAATCCAAAGTCTTTAAATCTCCTAAAATAAAACTTTTTATTTTTTTGTATTTTACTATTTGAACATCAAGGAAAGGAACAAGGGTGCACAAAAGAGAGAGCAGGAGGGTTTCCTTTAAAGCCTGTGATAATATGGTCCAATTTATTCATCCCAGGCCTTTAAAAGGACACGGAGGGGCACCACTGAGGGTGGTTCAGTCAGTTAAGCTTCCAACTCTTGATTTCGGGTCAGGTCATGCTGTCAGAGTTGTGAGATCCAGCCCTGTGTCAGGCTCCATGCTAGGTGCAGAACCTAAAATTCCCTCACTCCCTCTCCCTCTGCCCCTCCCCATCTCTCTTCCTCTCTAAAACAAACAAACAAATAATAAAATTAAAAACCCTGATAATTTACACTCAATACCAGAGCCTAAGAAATAGCCGACATCTTGATCTATGATTATCAACCCTCTTTTAACTATTTGTTTTTGGGGGTGGATGTAAGAGGTCCTTGGAGGGAGCATCTCATGTCTTTAATACAAGTTCTCTCAATATTAGCTGCTTGTAAGGATTTTGAAAATAAAATGGTCAGTGCTCCACTGGAGACTAAATGAATTACAATCTCAGTGGCTGGGATCTGGGCATTGTTCTTTTTTAAGAGTTACCCTCTGAGGGAAAGTTGATAATCACTGAGGACACAATGAGCTTGACCCACATTAATCAGCAGAACTGTTACCTTCCTTGAAGAAGATCAGAAAAATATCAGTCAGATGAATTTCTACTCACCCCTCCATGGGGCCACTTCACAATCTGTACCAATGCTACACACACAACTATCTAAAACCAATGAGATATGGAGTTAAATCTCCTAATATCTGTAAGAGTAAATGTTGGCTTCCATCCCCCCAAAGCTCTGAAATAGTCAAAAAATCAATTACATTTACCCAAAAGTTATGCCAAATTCAAAGCCAAAATTGTCCTATTTCTATTTATTGTTTCAAATTTTGCTTACTCTACTTTGTTGCTCACTCCAGTTTACTAACACAGAATAACATCTAGTAAATGAAGAATGAATAAATAAATACCGATAATACAAAATGCACCAGATTTTCCTCTACTTTAAAAATAAATAATCGTTTAAAACACTAAACAAGATGTCAGCAAAAATGGCAGAGTAAGGACCTCCAAAATTACTTTTCTTCATAAAAGCAGTAATAATAATTTGGCCAAAAATGTTAGAATCAACTTTTTCACCATCTCTGGTAATTAACCAAAGGCTTGCAAGTAAGGACCCAGGAAGGATTTATTCAATAAAATGGTTAAATCTTGGTAGCAACCGCAAGCTTTGTGGTGTTATGACATGCCTCATACCTATCCTCCTTCCAGCTCTGTGGTAGTCTTGAAAGCCAGCACCCTGTAAATACAGTGAACACCAACAGCCTAACACCACCAACGGGGACAGAACAGGGTTGGAACTCCTTCAGAGCTTAGTTCTCAGAGAACTGTCATTATCTGACTTGTCCAGTGGTTTCCTAAAGGACTCTCACTTGAAAGACAGTCGTGAGCACCTGATTCAGTGTCACCCGACATGGAAAACATTTTCCAAAAAATACATACGAAGAGATAGTGTCAGTAAAGGTAAAACATAGGTACATGTAAAAGACAATACAAATGTATTTTTCTATTGTAATTCTTTTTTCTCTTATCAGATTTAAAAGAAAATGGATAACCTTAAAAATTAAAAATCTCTATTGATAGGCAAACAATGGTTAAAGATATAATCTGCATAACAACAGAACAAAGGATGAAGAATTGAATCGAGCTAGCTGTATACTAGCAAAGTTTTATATACAATTGAAATTAAATAGGTATTGATCCAAACTAGATTGCTATAAATTAAGATAATAATTTTAATCTCCAGAACAACCACTAAGAAAATAATTAGAACAATATACTAAAAAATGACAAAGGGATTAAAATGAAACACTATGGTTCTTATATAGTTTCATGGGCTTGTATGAGCCTTCCTCATTTCCATTAGTGAAGTTATTCTCAGTAATACGGGATCCTGATAATTCCATGTAGAAACTTGTGGATTGTAAATGTACTAGAGGATCAATACAATTCACTAGCTGTTTCTAGAAAGAAACTTACCTGATAAATTTTAGTCCCCCAACCATTACTTACAGACAAACTCACATCAAGACCAACCACCAGCCAGCTTTGAAATAAGAGAGAGAAACAATAGGAGACATTATCCAAACTTGAGTTGAATGCTATAATTCTTTTTCATGACACTTCAGACCTTTACTGCTATGACCTGATAGGCTTGATGTTGACCTAGCATAATCTCTAATTCCCACACTGATGGTAAAAAAACAAGGTGGTGGGAATAATGTGATAATCTTGAGTTTTTCTTAGGGATTTACAAGCATTCTCTTTTTTCAGATAAATGACAATTATTGATGCATGGGTAGTCAAACTGAATTGTTTGCTATACTTGGCTCTTTCATTGGTCACCTGCAGATCTTCAAGCCTTATAATTTGTACTGGCAGCAGGCCTGGGATCTTTTGTTGATTCTAAAATCCAGGGTTACCCCCATAAGCATAGCCATGGTGATTGGTACGTATTACCAGTGACTTATTATTATACATGTGTGCTGAATGACTTATCTATTGCCTTTCTGCACTTTCTAAGTGTTATTGGAGTTTGAATTTATTAACTGGTTTCAACTGTGAAAGTGAAGCTAATAATTGCAGAAAATATGAAACTCAGCATTTGCCCTGAAGATGATTTTTATCTTTTACAGAAACAGAATTTTGGAAGTAAAAAGAAAAATGAAAAAGTTAATGATCTTCTTGTGGGTTGTAGAAAACATAAGTAGGAAAGATGGCACTGTGTCCTAAGTTCTCTGAGGCCCAATTAAGTTTCTTTTACTTCTAGCTAACCAAGATAGATAATAAAAGCACCACAAGAATAGTTATCAAATATATGAATTATAAAATCTTCTGCTGTTTCCCATTATTTAAAAAATACTCTGCATAGTAGGAATACTAAAAAGATCAAATACCACAAAGAAAAAAAAGTATAGTGTTGCTCTTAAGGTTTTTCCAATTGATTTCAGTAAAAATGAACTGAATCTCTACTAGGTGCCTAACTCTGTAATAGGCATTGGAGAATGTAATTAAGACATTGGCTCTATCTGTCATCATTCAGTTGGCTTACAGATCAGTGGGGAAAATGAATCCATAATATTGTAAGTGCACTGTAGAGCTATCTTGCCCAGAACAAAAGATGCTTTTCCATTTGGTTTCCATATACCACTTAGAAAGTCTGGTGCATTAATTTTTATGTTGGTATCTTATCCTTAGTATCTCTGAAACCACAGCTACTCTAACCAATTCATAAATCTCCTAGCATAACATAATTTTATCTTGCTAGTATATTTATCACTTATAATTCTAAATATATTTCCATCATTTGTGTTCTTTATTCTTGCTCCACATCCTGCTCTTTCTCGCTCTATTTTCTGGTTCTAATTTTCAAAAAAGTCTCTATTGAATATTTATTTCTTGCTCATATTGAGTGATATATATTTCCTCTGCTATATTTCCTCTTGTCATGTCTTAATTATTATTTTCAATGGTTTTATTATCCTCCATGCTATGCAAAATGTAAAAAATATTAAAAGTATTAAGATCACTACCATTAGATTTCAGTGTAAATATGGCAAGTAGTAACAGAGGCAATATTACCAAATTGAGTATTCATTTTACTTCCTCAGGTTCAAGTTAGAAAATGTGGACTGGACACTGTGTATTTGAGCATTTCAGTAGCTTCTTTGCTGTTCAGCATTCAATAGGTCCAGCTATAAAACTATCCAAAATTTCTTTAGAAACTTTTCTCAACTTGCTTTCTATTCTTAGTGATCTTGAAATCATTAAGGGAGATGAATGAAATGTTAGTTCATTCCATTTCTTTCCCAAAGGAAGAAGAAAATCTAATAAGGAGTTCTTAAATAAGCTCTATTAAAATTTCAGTACTAAAAAGCTTTTGAAAAATATTCTAGAGTATATTGTCAGAATTTTTGGCAGAATGACATAATCAGGTTTAATAAGCTACTGAAGTCTATAGAGGTATATAGAAAATGAAAGTTTTGATATATAAAACAAAAGCTCAATTTACAATGGGGTTATCTCCTGGTAAACTCATTGTAAACTAAAAATATTATAAATTGAAAATACCTTCAGGTGCCTTATGTACTAAACATTGTAACTTCACTTAGCCTACCTTAAATATGCTCAGAACAATTACATTTGTTTATAGTTGGGCAAAATCGTCTAACATAAAACTTCTTTTATAATAAAGTTTTGACTATCTCATGTAATTTATTGAATATTATAAAAAGTGAATTGAAAAACAAAATGTTGTCTGCATACAGAATAGTTGTAAGTGTAGTTGGTTGTTTACACTCATGGTCACTGAGCTGACTAGGAGCCATGGCTTGTTGTTACTGCCCAGAGTCATGAGCAGCATTGTATCACATGACAATAGCCCAGGAAAAGATCAAAATTCCAAATTTAAGGTATAGTTTACACTGAAGGCATATTGCTTCTACACTATCATAGAGTTGAAAATTATAAGTCAAACCGTTATAAGTGAGGGATCATCTATACTTCTTTGCTGGCTGTTACTGATAGCTAATCCAATACTAATATTAATTTTATTTGGTAAATATTTTCTTATATTTATAGAAATAATGTAAATAAAATATTAGGTATTTTTCTTCTATAAAAGAAAAAATACAACTTATGTTTTAAAATACAACCTGTGAAAGCTGTGCAGTTTTTTTTACTAACTACACCTCTTTATTTGAAATTTAAGATTTCCTCATTTTTATGTAAATAATGAGAATAAAATTCATAGACACACAATTTTCTAAACATCCTTTATGAACTCATGTACTTTTTCCTGGTAGATGTCCATGGGCCAAACAATTATAATAATGACCATTTCCCTGTTCATAAAAAAAAAACCTACAAGATTGTTTTTAGGTTCATAAGAAAACTTGATTATTGAAATTTTCTGTCAGTATGTTGTGGGCATATTATCTATACCAGACTTTTTTATAGAAACACAGTTCTGACAAAGGTACATTAAGGAAATGATACTTAAATGTAATTTCTGAAAGCCATTTTCTAGCAATATGTATTAAGTTCTGGGAGGGAAAGTGACTCAAATGTGCATTTTGAAAAATCATTTGTGCCAACTTTGATGCCTCTTTCTAAAATTGTCAGGTATGCTTGAAATTTAAATATTTTCTCAAATTCTTTAACATATTTTAAGTATTTTAAATAATGGCACTAGGCTTCAAAATACTTCATTAACATTTACAATGTCCAGAAACTTTAAAGTATCACATTTCAATTTCTTCTTATTACATTTTTCTTTGGGAGACATGGAATCCTGTAAATTTGATGATTTCTTGTACTTAGCAGTTGTTTCTGAAACTAATGCTTCATATCACCAAAATATGAATATATTTCACCTATAATGCATATTTTTAACTTCATAAATACATCTTATCTCTCTTACCGTATTTTATATTGTTTTAAATTAAAATTATTTATGCTGGCAACATTAAATTATCAAAATGTATGGCTATTCAGCAAATAGTTGAAGAATTAGAATCATTCTTGATGAGGATATAGACAAACAGGAGCTTGTCCAGTCTTACTGAAGAGGTTCATCTCCTACACAAGATGAGTCTGTCAAAACTTGAAGAGATAGCTATTTTACCTAGTGTGTAGAAAACAACACAAAGTATTAAGGAAAATAAAGAAACAGGGGACTATGTTGCAAATGAAAGACAGAGATGAATCTCCAGAAACTAATCTTAATGGGATAAAAACAGGTGATTTACTGGATAGAGAATTCAAAATACCTATCATAAAGATGTTCACTAAGGACAACAATGCATGAACTAAAAGAATTCAATGAAGAGATCAAAAATATAATAAAGTAACAGAAATTATAGAGCTGAAGAATAAAATAATACCAATAGAGGGGACTAATAACAAACTAGACCAGTCAGAAGAATGGATCAGTGAACTTGAACATAGGTCAGTGGAATTCATCTAACTGGAGGAGCAAAAACAAATGCTAATGAAAAAGAGCAATGATAGCTTAAGCTACTTATGTACACCATCAAACAGACCCATATATTTATGATAGGTATTCAAAAAGGAGACAAGAGAAAGGGGCAGAAAGCCCATTTAAAGAATTAATGGCTGAAAACTTCCCTAATCTGGGGGAAGAAATAGACATCCAGATCCATGAAGCCCAGAGGGTATCAAATAAGATGAATGCAAAAAGACCCACACTAGGGCGCCTGGGTGGCTCAGTGGGTTAAAGCCGCTGCCTTCGGCTCAGGTCATGATCCCAGGGTCCTGGGATCGAGGCCCACATCGGGCTCTCTGCTCAGCAGGGAGCCTGCTTCCTCCTCTCTCCTCTCTCTCTGCCTGCCTCTCTGCCTACTTGTAATCCCTCTCTCTGTGTCAAATGAATAAATAAAATCTTTAAAAAAAAAAAAAAGACCCACACTAGACATAATATAACTAACTCTTTAAAGTTATAGACATAAAGAGAATCTTAAAAGCAGCAAGAGAGAAGCAACTTGGTACATACAAGAAAAACCAAAAAAAAAAAAAAAAAACCATAAGCAGATGTTTCAGCAGAAATTCTGTAGGCCACAATAGAGTAAGAAGATATATTCAGAATGCTGAGAGAAAGAAAAAAAGGGCTAAATGATAGAAACTTCCCACCAAGAATACTCAGCCTGGCAAAGTCATCCTTCATATTTGAGGAAAAGAAAGAGTTTTCAAGACAAACAAAAGCTGAGAGAGTTCATCACTAGACCAGCCTTATAAGAAATGAGAAAGGGAGTATTTTGAGCTGAAATGAAAGGATGTTAATTAGTAACATGAAAACATGAAAGCACAAAACTCACTAGTAAAGGTAAGTATATAGATAAATTCAGAATACTAGAATATTGCATTGATGATGAATAAATCAATTATAATTTAGTATGGAAATTAAGGGACAAAAGAAATTGAAATAAGTATAACTACAGTAATTTATTAATGGATACACAATATAAGAGTGTAAATTATGACATCAAAATTATGAGATGTAGGGAAAAGGAGAATAAAATGTAGAACTTTTGTATACAAAGTTAAGTTTTTAAGTTTTTTTCAGCTTAAAATAATCTCATAAAATAGTTTATATGAGCCTCATGGTAATCACAAAACAAAAACCTCTAATAGATATACAAAAGATAAAGAAAGAGGAATCAAAGGATATTACTATGGGAAAATCATCAGATCATAAAGACAGAAAACAAGAGATGAAGAATGAGACAAAGAACAAAACAGCCAGAAAACAATTCACAGCATAGCATATACCTACTAATAATTATTTTAAATATAAATGGCTTAAAATCATCAAAGTACATAGAGTTGCTGAGTAGTTAAACACACACACACACACACACACACACACACACACACACACCCCATTTGTGTGAGGTACCTGGATGGCTCAGTTGGTTAAGTGTCTGACTTAATCTTAGCTCAGATTATGATCTCAGGGTTGTGAGTTTAAGGCCCACATTGAGTTCCATGCTGGGCATGCAACCTATTTAAAACAACAACAAAAACAATAACAAACATTAAAAAAAGTCCCGAATATTTGATTTTTAGATTTTATACTAAAGCAAAAATGAAAAAGTGTGAACACTTTAAACTCAAAAGCTTCTGCACAGCAAAACAAAACCCATCAAAAAACCCATGGCAACCTGTGGAATGGGAGAAAATATTTGCAAATCATGTATCTGGTAAGAAGCTAATATCCAAAATATATAAATAACGCACAACTCAAAAGCAAAAAACCAAACAATACCATTAAAAAAAAAGGCAAAAGACAGAATAGATATTTTTCCAAAGAAGACTTACAAATGGTCAACAGGTACATGGAAAGGTGCTCAACATCATTAATCATAGGATAAATGTAAATTAAATATACAATGAGATATCACCTCATTACCAATTAGGATGTTTATTATCAAAATACAAGAGATGACAAATGCTGGTGAGGACTGGAGAGAAGGAAACCCTGTGCACTATTGGTGTAACCTGTTGCACTCTTGGAATGTAAATCGGTGTAGCCACAGTGAAAACCAATATGGAAGTTCCAAAGAAAACTAAAAATAAAACTACCATATGATTCCAGCAATCCCACATCTGGGTATATGTTCAAAGGAAATGAAATCAGTATCTCAAAGAAGTATCTGTACTTTCATGCTCATTGCAGCATTAGTCCATAACTAAGCTATGAAAACAACCTAAAGTCTGTTGACATATAAATGGATAAAGAAATTGTGGTGTGTTTGCGCATATATATATATATATATATATATATATATATATATATATTACTCAGCATTACAAAAGAAGGAATTCCTGCCATTTGTGACAACATGAATGAAACTGAAGGTCATTATGCTAAATGAAATAAGCCAGAGAGAAAAACAAATACTGTACAATAACACTTATATGTGGAATCTGGAAAAAAAAAACAAAACAACAAAAAAGCTAAATATGTGAGGTGATGAATGAGTTAATTAACTTGGTGTTGAGAATTATTTCACAATGCTTATGTATTTCAAATCAGCATGTACAATTTAAATATCTTACAATTTTTTCAATTATATCTCAATAAAGCTGAGAAACATTTTAAAACAATATTCTTTAGAAGATAAAACCTTTACGGCACTCAAAAAATTGTGTTAGCACTGGGTATTTTTTTCCCAAGTAAAAATATAACATAAATTTTAAATTTATATATTAGAATACTACTAAAAGTAGATGAAAACAACCTTCATTTATTTATTAAGAATATTTTCAAGTTTATAAGAGTGTTATTTTTCATTCAAACAGACCATTATCGTGACTTACATTAAAAGCAGTCTTAAATCTGACAGAAGAGCGTTGGTAATACAGATATTTACTGCTAGTGTGGCTGTCACCAAAGGGACGAGGTATGAGAAAGTTGTATTTTTTTTTTAAGATTTTATTTATTTGACAGAGCGAGAGAGGGAACCCAAGCAGGGGGAGTGGGAGAGGGAGAAGCAGACTTCCCGCTGAGCAGGGAGCCCGATACAGGGGTTGATCCCAGGACGCTGGGATCATGACCTGAGCTGAAGGCAGACACTTAATGACTAAGCCACCCAGCTGCCCCAAGAAAGTTGTATTTAAATGTGGCTTAATTTTTGTAAAACAAGTTGAAATCTGCCAATACTTTTTCCATTTATGTCTTCAAATTAATAACATCAGTGAATGAATTTGGACAGCTCACCAACATTTGAATGTGATCACAATGAGGATTTTTGTGCACATGTAAATTGATAATTTCGCAGCTCTGTTCTTTTTTATCTGTTGTCTCAGACCTACTTACTCTCTTATTTATTTACTCTTACTTCTTCCTCTCTTCCTCTCTAGTTACTCTCTCTGGAGGTCAGTTTCTTTCTCTGAAAATAAGGATAATGATACCTATTCCTCAGAGTTGTTTTGAATATTAGTTGAGATAATATATGCAAAGTGTTGAGAGTTGTTAAGTGCACATTATAAACACTAAATAAGTGGCAGTAATGGGAGTCAGAGGAGGAAGACTAATAGTTTGAATCAATCAATTGGTTGGATCAATAAATTAACGATTGCTTTAATAATTTAGGCATTAGTCATTTAGGCTCTACAGGGGACACAAAAGCAGTAAAAAATACTCATTCCACATTTAAAATTTCAGTTGTGTCAAACCCAATGCTAGACTCTAGAAAATAGGAAGAAATGTGTTTCTGTTGTTAAGAATACTGCCTGCCCCTAAGGAAGCAGGCAAGTATTGAGAATTCAGCCATAACACACTTGAAAGCAATGAGTGACAAACAACATGGAGTTCTTGAAAAGTACAGTAGGCACCAGAGAAAGAAGAGAGTTGAGTGTACTGCAAGAATTGGAAAAGACTTGAAGTAGGTTTTAAAGAATGAGTGAAATATAAGTAGGTGGAATGGAAAATGAAGTCATTTTTGAAAGGAGGGTGCAGAAAAAGTTCAAGGACTTTGAAGTCAGCATAGAACTGGGTGTGCCTTCTGTCCCATCCACTGAATAGCTGTAATATCTGAAGAAGTAATTAAACCTGTTTCATTATAATGCCAGTTGCATAATAATACTATGTAGCAGTATCAAATGGTGTTTGTACCTTGGGGCAACGATTAGGAAAGACAGCACAAAAGTATCCACCTTGGCTACCGCAGGAAATTGACTTATGATAATAGTTACATCTTTGAGTGCTAATGTGGCCCTCTCATTCAGCTTAATGGTGTAGAAATCAATGAGCCCATGGTTCTTTACCGCTCCTATCTGGGTGAATTTTTCTTTCTGTGCATTTAAATTAACAATGAACACAAGGAGAGCCTTGGTAAGGAACTAGGGAAACATTGGGAGGATTCTATGCACTTTCATTTGCATCTTTATTAATACATTTTTACATTGCTTGTGTTGTTGATATGTTAGAAAACCCAGAAGAAGGCAATTTGAACTATGTCTGATTCACCATTTTTTACGAATCATTTTGTTTCAACTTTTTATTTAAATTCCAATTAGCATATAGTGTAATATTAGTTTCAGAAGTAGATTTTAGAGATTTTTTTTAAAGAATCTTTAAGCCAGCCATTTTGGGTCTGGTCTAGCTAATCGTTTTTGTTTGTTTGTTTTTAGAAGGAGAGAGAGGGGGTGGGTGGTAAGGGGCAGAGGGAGAGGGAGAATCTTACGCAAGCTCCATGCCCCTAGTGTGGAATCCTACACAGGGCTCAGTCTCACAACCCTGAGAATATGACCTGAACTGAAATCAAGAGTTGGATGCTTAACTGACTCCACTCCAGGCACCCCACTCCAGGCATTCCAGGTCTAGCTAATTATTATCATATCAACAAAAGACAAGGGAAGGCTCTTGTTTTATACACACACACACACACACACACACACTCCTGGCCACATAAACTAAGTCAGAATAACCAAGAGCCTTAAAACACTGAAAGAGTGGGGAATTATTTTCTATATCCTGTGTTGAGTGAAGAAGGACATATGTTGGCACCCTGTCAGGGAGAAAAAAAGTTATCAGCCTGAATTTCATGTGCTATATGACCCCAAAAGGTGGTGGGAATGGAGGTGTTAGACAAGCGATTCACCATGGTTGTCCCCCTTCCCCCAAACACACAAACTAGGGTACCATTTCAGATAGGGGCATAGCATGTGGCAGGCTGGGAAAGAGGCTGCAGGTGCGGGTAACAAAGTGGTTCTGACCTCACCTATATTTGACTCAGCCTGAGCCTGGTTAATTGGCTTTCTTCCTCAGCCCACCATTCTGGTCTGTGTTGCTGACTTCCTGGTCATCCAGTGCTCAGGGCTAATTGTGAGGGAAAGCAACAGAACCAGTGAGGAGCCTAATCATTTCCCATGAAGTGAACACTAGCATGGCTACATAGTGAAATGAGTGACTGCAACTGTCCTCACCTGTGTAGCTTCATTTGAAAAAAAAAAATTATAAAATGCATCTATAGAAATCAATAACAAACCAAAATGAAAGCTTAAGGAATTACCATAAAGTCTAGGCTTTTATTACCACACAGCTCACATTAAAAACCGGAACTTTGCTTAGCCCACCATATGCCTCATTCCAATCATAAGCTCCCTACTTTCTCCAGAAGGACCACCATTCCCCTTTCATAATAACCTTTTTCTTGTGTTTCTATAGTGATATCTGAGTGTGTGTTCCTATACAAAATGGTTTCATCCTGACCATTTTTAAAAAATTTTGATATATATTAAATCTCTTTAGTCCATAGGCTTTTCTTCTACCTCTTTTCCTAACTTTTCTGTTGAACAAACTGGGGCTGTATGACCTGTGTCCTGTCACTCAGCCGATTGATTGTACACTCTCAGTGCAGCTCAATATGTCCATGTGTCCTCCGTATCCTGCAATATGGCAGCTGGGTCCAGAGACTCCATCAGACCCGGGGTCTGTCTCTTTATCAGGACTCTGCATGGTGTTATTTTCTCCTCTCAGGAGACCCATGATATCTAGATTTCCCCTTTGTGTGCATCATTGTAGAAGTCATTGTTTTTCAGGGCTTAGATTCATTAATTCACGGGGATGGCAAAATTGTGTTATTCTAAGTTTTTCATTTATTTTTTGTTCTTAGCTGGAACACTTTCTATAAAGAGACTCCCCCCTTTCATTTACAACTGGGCTTCCTGGCTATAGGGTTCATATAGAAAAGGCAAAATAAATGAGTGATTCATTCCTCTATTTACTAGTTTTATTATAATAAATAGATTTACTATAACTTTCCAAAAATGAACAATTACTTTTATCATCACTATAAACTCTTGGATATAAATGTATTTCTTGGATTTAATTCGCTGCAATTATTATCCTTACTCAAGATCAAATTATCCCATCTTAGCCCGTAGTAACCTCTTCAAGTAGCCTAAGTCCTTTTATCATAACTTATTTACTTCTATTGCTTTCTTTCTGTATAGAAAGATGTTCTAGGCTCCTCTGATGCCTGGCTCAGACCTGAAATCAGCCATTTATTCAAGAAAGTGATTTTTGATAGGAGTAAATTATATTACAAGGATAACATGATAACAAGGAGACTCCTTGCATCTGGATTAGTCAGGCTGTTTGTTTCAAAAGACATGGAAAATCTCCATCTAGAATTTTTTTATGAACATATAATGTGCTATTTGTTTCCGGGGTACAGGTCTGTGTTTCATCAGGCTTACACAATTCACAGCACTCACCATAGCATATACCTTCCCATATGTCCATCTAGAATTTAAGATAAATGTTTCATATATTCCTACTGACATTTTCTATTAGAAGTAGGTCTATAGGGTTTTGTTGTGTAATTTCTTTCTCTTTTGCATCTGTATCTCATTTTTTCCACACTAAGGATTTTAGTTCTCAAAGACCCAGGAGGTGATAATTTAGAATATCTCATAAGAATTAATTTATGTTATAAATTTATATACACAGCAGTCTCAAAATAACACTATAGCATTACTAATATTAGATTACTGCAATTCATTTTTTGTTTTCTTATTCTCTCCACATTTTTAATAATTGTACCATATCTCCATTATCATTTATATTTCTATAGGTAACCATATACTTACTATTTACTATCCATCTTTATGTCGATGTCCTTCTAGTCATGTTAGTTCTGTAAATATTATTATCCAATTGAGTTATTATATATTTGCACATTGATAATAGTTTGTTTTTTCCTTAGTAAATTGAAAGTTATTTTGTATCTTTTGAAGTGGAAAGTCCTTGCCTCAAATATTATTTTCTGGACTATTTTAAATATGTTAGTTCATTTTCTACTGTCAAAAAGAGCTGCTGAAAATCGGATATTAATATAACTTTATTTCTCTTTCATGCCACATGATATTTTTCCTAGATACCCAATAATTCTTTTTATTTAAAGTCCAGTAATTGTATTAGAATATGTCTTTAAAATGGTTATTCTGGGTCAGCTATCTCAGATACACAAGATGTTCCTCAATATGGACTTTCAAATATATATATTTTTTAATTTCAGAAAAATGTTTTTTAATTAAGTCTTTAATATTAGCTCTGTTTCTTTGATTTGGTCTTCTTAGAGACTCCTATCATCTGTATGTTGGATTTTACTAGCCTTTGAAAATTTCACTCAAATCTTTTCAAGATTTTCTTCCTTCTTCTTTCTTTCTTCCTTTCTCTCTCTTTCTTTCTTCTTTCTTTCTTTCTTTTTCAGTTTTTGCATTGGTGTCCCTTTCATCTGTTTGCCTCAAGGCAGCATCTGTTGTGTTTATTTGCTTTTAGAATTCTTCTAATTTAATATCTTGTATTTTAAATTCTTTTCTGAATTGTGACCACTTGTGTCTGATTTATGTTATGATTTAATTTATTATATAAATTTCCTAATATCCTTTGGTTCAGTATGAAGTAATAGATTTTATTTTTATCTGTTTCGTGAGCATTCTATATGGAGACCTAGCATTATCTGTGTGACGCTATTCTTTTTATTCTCTCTTTTTTACCCTTATAGCAATTTTGATGGGACATAACCTTGATCATTTTTGGTTGCCTATTTTTTTAAAATATTAGTTTTCCTCAGATTTTAGAAGAAACTGTGTTCAAGAGTTTTCTAACTGTAATGCTTCCTCATGTTGTCTTGGGGTAGTGTTTAAAATATGGTGACTTTCTGACTTATCCTGACTTTCTCTTCAACACTTTTACCTGAAACCTTCTATTTCCTTCTTCTCCATTAGTTCTGTCCTGTTCAAATTTAAACCACTCCCCAAAGTTACCCCCACCTTTTTTTTAAAGATTTTATTTATTTATTTGACACACACAGAGAGAGAGAGTGAACATGAGCTTGGGGAGCAGCAGAGGAGGAGGAAGAAGCAGGCTCCCCCTTGAGCAGGGAGCCCAACATGGGGCTTGATAACAGGACCCTGGGATCATGACCTGAGCCAAAGCAGATGGTTAACCCACTGAGCCACCCAGGCGCCCCTAACAGTTACTGCTTAATCAGGGGTCAAGGGAACTGGGAATGTCATTTCAAGAAGTTTCTGGGATTTCTGCTTTAGTCTTTCCTGGTCTTACTGTAGAACCATTGCACTCACTCAATGTTGGGCTGGAAAAAAATCCTGACAGTTCAGGTAATGGTCTCGAATTGACCTTCTGTCCTATTTAATGAATACTTGATAGCCATTTTGAGTTTTTCTGATTCTCGGAACTAGCAGAGTTTCTACTGCTTCCTTCTGCTTCTTCGCACATCAGTGTTGCCATCTCACAAACTATTATACTGGTGTTTCAGCCCCACCTGTTTGTATCTGGGGGCTCAAAAGGACACCACATCACCTAGCTTTATTGTGAATGTAATTTTTCCATCTGTTTTTATATGGACATTCACCTCCTTCTCCCAGAATCTCCTCTGCCGCATCTTGTTCTGAGAACCCTAAAGTCAGGATCCTAAAGTGCTGGCTTTCAGAAGTAAACACAGTGCAGGTACAGGACTCAGTAAAGAAAAATAAACTCTTAAAGTATTCATGGCTACTAGTAAAAATACTAGAAATGGCTGCCACTAAAATGAACATGTGAACATGGGAATGCATTTCAGTTGCAATTACATTTTTAAAATTGTCACTCTTCTTTCATTCTGGTGACTTCCCCTATGTGATATGCAGGAATGAAACTTAATGCCTAATCTAAGCAAATGAAGGACTGTGGAGAGACAGAAAACCTTTCCATTCAGTTAGAATTCACCTTCTTGAATGCTTGTAGAAAATCCTCTCGCAAGGCTCCTGGGTGGCTCAGTTAGTTAAGCATCTGCCTTTGGCTCAGGAAGTGATTGTGACACATCAGGACTAATATAAAGAGACAGAGAGACAAGGTGAGGTTAGTGTGAATGGGCTCCTCTGTATGACCTGGCTGCAGGAAGAATTGAATTCTTTACTAACCTCTTCTACATACTGCTCTGGACTAGTAGACACTGCAGATAGAAGGATGGCACTAGCCATTTTGGGATGGTTACAGACTGAAGGTTTGTGGAACCCCAAATCCATATGTTGAAATCTAAATCAATAGTATTTGAAGGGGAGTTTTTGGGAGGTGAGAAAGTCATGAGCATGTAGCTCTCATGATAGGATTAGTGCCTTAGACACCCCCCAAAAAAAGACACCCCAGAAAGATCCCTTTGCCCCTTCTGCCATGGAAAACATGAAGAAAAGAAAGAGAGCCATTTATGAGCCAGGAAGCAGGCCCTCAGGAGACACTGGACCTGCTGGCACTTTGATGTTGGACTTTCCAGCCTCCAGAACTGTGAGAAATAATGGTTTGTTGTTTAAGCCCCCAGCCTACACTGGTTTGTTACAGCAGCACTAAATGGACTAAGACAGGGCTGGGACTTTCTGTTGCTGTCCACAATTTATCACCACACTGAGGTGCATGATAAGTCTCCCACTGAATGAAGACCAAAAACAATGGACAGCAGTGTATGGGAAGGAGAATCAGGTGTCCTAAAAACCTGAGTCCCCTGAAGGTTTGTATGATTTGTAGACAATTCAAGGTGGAAGTTTACATAGTGATTTGTATCACCTGTTTATCACGGTGACTGTGTACAAGGTTAAAAAGTTTACATCTATTCACATTGTCCATAATTGTTGCCTATTTACTGGGAATAAGTAATGTTGCCAGAAACAAAAACGTGAATTATGGTGAGTCATGTCTAGGTCTGCTGTATGTCTAAAGTTTTTGCAAAAAGCGGTCCATTGACATATGTGCCTGTAACACCACAGGGAATTTATTTATATGGTATTTATAAATACTTGATTATTTATGTGTTGCTTCCAATGGTCTAATGATATAAAAGGTATGAGTCCATGGCTTTTTTGCTCATTCAATCTTGATTGAGTGGATTAACTAAAGTAACTAGAGAAATACTGGGAGCTGTTTGCTTACTTTTAATTGACTTCTTATATCATGAGTCCTTCACAATTTTGTTTTCATGGTAGGCAGTAAAACAAAGTGAAAGCTATTTAATCTGATTCTGACTCACCATTCTCACCAGGCTTTGAACTCTGACAAGCCTCTTGTAGTGTAACCCAGTTTAATCGGCATTAACCGTTTACTTGCCTATATTCCACAATACAAATTCTACCGAGGAGTCACTTTTGGTTCATTCATTATTATATCCTGAGAACCTAGCATTGTCCTCATTAAGTGTGGAATAAATGAATAAGTGTGTCTATCAGATATATATGAAATGGATTTATGGGTGAAGAACTGTAAGTAGCCAATATTATATATCCCAATGATATATTTTCAATAAAGTAGTAAGTGAAATGCACATGGAATAAGATTGCTGCAATCAGAAATTTGAGATATATTTCCAGAAAGAAAACAGTATTTCTAAATAGAAAACCATGTTGTATTGTATAGAAAGCCATGGAATCATGAAATTTGTAAATTGAAAAAAAAAATACCTTGGAAATAAGGCACCACTATAATTTCCCAGTGCTACACAATGGTGTATTTCTCAGTACTACGTATATAGTATACAAGAGAAGAGAAAAATCCGTGTTTCTAGATTTACAATTTAAAAGAATGAATGGAATCCCCTAGTATACAAAAGCTGTGAGTTTACTGAAAAGATGTACTCAGACTGAAACATTCATAGTTGAGTAAATGATGCATATCGATTTAAAAATGTTTTCATGATAATTATTATGGAAATGTAATAGGAGACAAAAAGTGAATTTGAGCTATACTAATTATTTTTCAACTAGTTTAAAGCTTTTGAATGACTATTCAAATGTTTTTTATGTATGGAACCAGAAAAGACCTTGAATATCCAAAGGAATCTTGAAAAAGGAAACCAAAGCTGGTGGCATCACAATTCTGGACTTCAAGCTTTATTACAAAGCTGTAATCATCAAGACAGTTTGCTACTGGCACAAAAACAGACACATAGATCAGTGGAATATAATTGAGAACCCAGAAATGGACCCTCAACGCTAATCTTCAACAAAGCAGGAAAGAATAGCCAATGGAAAAAAGACAGTCTCTTCAGCAAATGGTGTTGAGAAAATTGGACGCCAAGTGCAAAAGAATGAAACACAGAAATAGACTCAAAATGGGTGAAAGACATAAGTGTGAGACAAGATATCCATCAAGGGCACCTGGGTGGCTCAGTGGGTTAAAGCCTCTGCCTTCGGCTCAGGTCGTGATCTCAGGGTCCTGGGATAGAGCCCCGAGTCAGGCTCCCTGCTCAGCAGGGAGCCTGCTTCCTCCTCTCTCTCTGTTGCCTCTCTGCCTACTTGCGATCTCTCTTTCTGTGTCAAATAAATAAATAAAATCTTTAAAAAAGAAAAAGATATCCATCAAAATCCTAGAAGAGAACACAGGCAGCAACCTCTCTGACCTCAGCTGCAGCAACTTCTGGCTATATACATCTCCAAAGGCAAGGGAAAGAAAGGCAAAAATAAACATTGGGACTTCATCAAAATAAAAAGCTTTGCACAGCAAAAGAAACAGTCAATAAAACCAAAAGACAAACGACAGAATGGGAGAAGATATTTGCAAATGTCTTATCAGATAAAGGGCTAGTAACCAAGATCTAGAAAGAACTTATCAAACTCAACACCCAAAGAACAAATAATCCAATCAAGAAATGGGCAGAAGGCATGAACAGACATTTCTCCAAAGACATACAACAGAGACCAACAGACACGTGAAAAATGCTCATCATCACTTCATCACTCAGCATCAGGGAAATACAAATCAAAACCACAATGAGATACCACCTCATGCCAGTCAGAATGGCTAAAATTAGCAATTCAGGAAACAACAGATGTTGGCAAGGATGCAGAGTAAGCGGAATCCTCTTCCACGTTGGTAGGAATGCAAGGTAGTAAAGCCATCCTGGAAAACAGTGTGGAGGTTCCTCAAAAAGTTGGCAGTAGAGCTACCCTATGACCCAGCAATTGCACTACTAGGTATTTACCCCAAAGATACAATGTGGTGATCCATAGGGCACCTGCACCCCAATGTTTATGGCAGCAATGTACACAATACCCAAAGTATGGAAATAGCCCAAATGTCCATCAACAGATGAATGGATAAAGGCATTTTATATATGTATATATATATATATATATACACACACACACACACACACACACACACACACACACACACACACAGTGGAATACTACTCAGCCATCAAAAATGAAATCTTGTCATTTACAATGTTGTGAATGGAACTAGAGGATAGTATGCCAAATGAAATAAGTCAGAGAAAGACAATTATCATATGATGTCACTCATATGTTGAATTTAAGAAACAAACATAGGATCATAGGGGAAGGAAAGATAAAATGAGACAAGAAGAAACCAGAGAGGGAGACAAACCATAAGAGACTTAATCATAGGAAACAAATTGAGGGTTGCTGAAGGGGAGGGGGATGGAGGGATGGGTACCTGCGTGATGGACACATAATGTCATGAGCACTGGGTGCTATACAAAACTGATGAATCACTGACTTCTACCTCTGAAACTTAATAATACATTATATGTTAGTTAATTGAATTTAAATAAAACATATTTTTCTTTATTTTTTTCTCTATATGTACTCTCTCAATACAACTCTCAACTCAATTGATTTTTTCCTTAATTTATAGTCTTTTGTATTAGTTTAACAGAAGTAAAAATCTTAAATCCATATAACTGTTTTGCAACAGTTAAATAGCACTTTATCTATTTTGGGTATAGGTGATAAAATATTTGAAAATCATTTGGAGCAATTCTGAAGAAATGCTCAAGTGAATTTTATATCCACAACAGAATCAGAAACGATAAGTCAAAATTTATACTGGGCCAAATGCTTTTAATTACCTTCCAGATGTAATTATGCATATACACAGATGGCAGGTAAAACAGCTCTGCTATATAAAAGAAGGTGCATGAATAATTGCTATAGTTTAAACAACAAAAGTAAGTTGTTTTACATATAAAATGATAGGATAAAAGATGTAGAGAATTCTGTATCTAGTTTAGAAGAGGGGATCTGATTGTCATTGTGTCCTCAAAAACACAAAATGGTGAGGAATAATACTGAGTGAATGGTGGAGAGCACATCTAAATAGCAGCTTGTAATTACAGAATGATGCAACCTGTCTTATTGAAGGTCTTGGAAAACAGCTGAAACATTCAGATAAACAGTGTTTAGATGATAGAAAAGCTATGCAACAAGCATTGCTGAACACCTAAAATATTACATGCAAGCAAGCATTCAGAAGTGGCTGCTGTTCTAAAGAGGAGCAGCCACGAAATCCCGTAGTGAAAGTGAGGAATCTATTTTCTCAGAACACAGAAGACCTTAAAATAATGAATAATACTTTGTATTTTCCTAATCAATATGTTTGTTTTCTTTTTTTTTTTTTAAGATTTTATTTATTTGACACAGAGAGAGGAGGAGAGTACAAGCAGGGGGAGCAACAGGGGCAGAGGAGGAAGCAGGCTCCCCTCTGAGCAGGGACCCCAATGTAGGACTCGATCCCCGGACCCTGGGATCATGACCTGAGCCAAAGTCCGATGCTTAACCAACTGAGCCACCCAGGAGCCCTGATATGCTTGTTTTTCTACCATGTTTTAATTTATACTTATCTTGGATTATCACTAACCAAGAGATTTGAAAAAAGAATTTTTAATTTGATTTAGTCAAGGGGTGCCTGATGGCTCTGTTGGTTGAGTGTCCAACTCTTAGTTTCACCTCAGGTCATAATCTCATGGGTGGTGAGAAGGAGCCCCATGTTGGCCTCTGTGCTCAGTGGGGAATCTGCCTAAAGATTCTCTCCCTCTGCCCCTCTCCCCACTTTCTCTCATGCACACGCAAACATTTCTTTTCAAAAAATAAATCTTTAAAAAATTTGATTAAGTCTATTTGAAAAATATAAAAAATTGAGTAAGTTAAAATGCATTTTGAAAGCTGACAGTATGCCAAGAAAAAGATTAAAAATCAATTAAAACACTTTCAAAATAAGCCCTTAAATAATGTTAAGATAATAATAATGTTAATTATGAACATGAATAATGTTAATGTTCTTTATAAGAGCATTAATGTTAATTATTAACATTATTATTATCATTAATAATGTTCTTAATAACATTTTTAAAGGCTAAGAATGCACACTCTACTTACAATGAATGAAAATTTCTCCTAATCATTTAAATACGTCTCCAAATTTTCACAAATGTGTCAGATTTTCAATTACATGGGAAATAAAAGAATACCTGGAGCAAGAATCAAATATGGCCAAATCTTTGCAATATTATTCAATACGATTTAGTTGGCACATAGAGAAAAGTAACACAGCTTTTGACTGAGGGAGACTGAAGTAGGTTCTCTTTGAATCTAATACTGAAGTTTGAAGGAAGGATACAAAGTGAGAACAGACTAAAGGCCAGGAATTATTATGTTTATTAGATGAATGGTTTGTATGTTAGTCTGAGTACTTCCAGCAGCACATACCAAGATAGAATTAAGTGTGTAACAATTTTATTAGGAGCAACAAATGTGAGAGGAAATATGGAGGGATCTGGGGAAGTCAGGGAGGGCAACTCCAACCCTGAGTGATGAGGAGAGGAAAATGGCTATGCAGTCTATAGCCAAATGTCAACCTCACAAAAATCCTTCTCAGCACAAAGGGTGGTAGAAGACAGCAGCTGGGACCCATGCGCAGCTACCCTCCTGAAGGGGGAGCTCTCATGGCCCCCAGAGATTGTAAACTGAATAATTTATTTTTAATTGGGTTTATGCATTAGAATATTAATTTATGAACATTATAAAATTTAGCTATATTAGTTGTCACTATTAGTTAAGCTGGATTAGTTATGCTGGAGTCTGAGGAAAAAGTTTGAACCCTAGATACCCCATTTATTGTCTTAGGTAAGATATTTAATGTCTCTGAGTCATGCCTTCTTAATCTGCAAAATGGTAAGTATCTCAACCTCTTATATTGGTTGTAAGGAACAAACATGACAAGGTGTGTAAATTCCAGCACTATGTCTTCCCAGCGAATAGAGGGGGTAAAAAACGGTAATACCCTCCAGATTTTAAACTTAAAAGGTGCATTCAAGGTTTTGAAAGATTATTCTATTCTCAGCAAAGGAAACATATTTAACTTCAGATAATCAATGTTAGTTCATTTTTGCTAATATCATATCCATGAAATATTATATCTTGATCTCTCTGTTACTAAGGTTTGCCGAATGATTTGTAAAAGTAATTTAAAAAGCAAGCAATTATAAAGTCATTTGTCACAGAAGTTCATTTTGTCTGCATAACTCATAAAAGTTAGTACGGCTTCATCATGGAGTTGTTCCACAGGCGATATGAAAGCATTTTCATATTGTCAACCAAATAACTGTTGCATGAGAAATTATTGCCTAGCATATCTATCCATTAACTAAAGTATACACCTAAAAACCATTAGGAAATGAAGGGAATGTAACAAAGTCTTACTAAATTGATTTTTAATCTGGTTAGATTCTTAGGTTATTATTCTTTACAATTACAGTTACTAAATTGCATATTCCAATAATTTTTCATTAGTATATTCGAAACGTGCCTTGCATTAAAATGTTGACTGTACATACTGCATATATATACAATTTAAATTAAATGTAAACATTCTTAAAAATGATGAAGCCTTCAGATTTCCTTTGGTAATTTAAAACATATTTTTTATAGAGTGAAAACAAAATAACGACAGAAGAACCTATTCAATTGAATATGGCCAGAAAAGTTTCTTTTAATAGCCTACTTGAATAAAATACAATAAAACTATATGCCCAGAATCAAGACCTTGATTATTTTATGTCTGGGAGGTAGAGAACATAGAACCAATTCTAGACATAGTTAGGATGCATCCTTATGAACATATTTCCTTCTCTGGTAACTATTCTTTAAGATTTCTTAATCCTGAGTAATACCTTCTTCCAGACAAACTTATTCATTTACGTGCAGAGGAAAACTAATTTATCATATTATCATGTGCAAAGATTTGTGATAACCAACATAGAACATCAGGAATGTCTTCAGTTTAAAGAACTGACCTTAGAGTAGAGGATATAACTAAAATTCAAGCTAGAACTAACCAGGGGTATAGGAAAACCCATCCATTTAGTTGGAGTAGTGTGACTGATGACACAGAATCATCCATCAGTAAATATTTATTAATAATCTCTTGTGAACCAAGAGTGGTCTAAGAACTGGGATATGGTAGTTAAAATAATAAATCTCTCTCTTCGAGTTTTCCCTTCTTTCAGGAGAATACAAACAATAAACAAATCAATAGAGTTATCTATAAGATTGTCTATAATATGAGTCACTATCACATATTGGAAAAAAAGCACAGAAACTGGAGACATACTGCAAGGGTTTGAATCTCAGCTCTGCCACTTTATAGCTCTGTAGTCTACAGCTAATTCTTAACATCACGATGCCTCGAGTTTCCCATGTGTAAAATGGGAATAACAAAACTGGCTCTTAGTATTGTTATGAGGATTAAATGAATTCCTGGAATAATGTATGGTACATAATGTCAAAGAAATATTGGTTTGATTACTAATACCATTTATTATACAGATATAAGAGCAGTAGGTGAGGAGTTTAAGGCAAGTAGGTGGAAGTATGTGAATATTTGGTAGAGGATGCTCTATGACTAGATGATATTTGAGTGGAAATCTAAAAAAGATCATGAACAAGACTTCATATCGAAGAGGAGAGTGTTCAGACAGAAGGGACAGCATATGCAAAGGCCTGTAGATCCTTGCAAGGATTTGGCTTTTACTGTCATTGATACGGGAAGAAAGTAGAGGGATTTTGGCAGAATATGACATGATTCAACATATTTTAAACAGATCACACTGACTGCTCTCTGAGAGTAGGATCTCAAGGGCCAAAAGAGGAAAGCCTATCATGAAACTATTGCAATGATTTGGGAGAAAGGACAATAGCTTGGACCAGAGTGATACCAGTCATGATACAAAAAAGAAAAAAAAAGTTGAAGTTTAAATATATTTTGTTGGTGGGACACCTGGGTGGCTCAGTCGGTAAGCAACTGCCTTTGGCTCGGGTCATGATCCCACGGTCCTGGGATCGAGTCCTACATCGGGCTCCTTGCTCAGCAGGGAGACTGCTTCTCCCTCTGCCTCTGCCTGCTTGTGTTCTCTCTCTCTCTCTCTGACAAATAAATAAATAAATAAATAAATAAATAAATAAATAAATAAATCTAAAAATATATATACTTTGTTGGTAGACCTGATAGGACTTTCGGACAGATTGGATCTGGGTTATAAAAGAGAAGTCAAGGTGTCTCCCAGGTTTTTATCCTGAGAAACCACAGAACAAGATTTCCATTTACCAGGAAAAGTAGACTAGTGGATGAGCAATGCTTTGGAGCCCCAAGAAAATATAAATTAGGAACAAGAACACATCTTGCTTAGTTTAGCAAAAACATGGACTGAAAAAGAGAAGTAGAAGACATACCATCTACATATGGCTAAGTTCATGCAAGTCTTAAGGTTAAGCCAAGGATTTTATTTTGTAGGAGAATAGAAGCCTTTCAAACATCCTTGTCCCTCATCCCTCCCTCCATCCTTCCTTTCTTTTTATCAATAGAGGATAACATTTGTTAATTTTTTCTCAGGTATTTTAAATTAGATATCTTGAACTTATTATAAAATCGAATATGACTTTCCATCTGAAGTAAAATTTGCCACTTGAACAAAACAGAGCTATTATAGAAAGATGGGCTTTGTAAAAACCCATTGGGTTTTCTTCTTTATTCTGGTCAGAGTGTATAAAACACCGTGAAGAGCTCCTCTCTGCTACCATTTGTATCTTTCACCACATCTAGCATCTCCTTCTTCTGATCTCTTAGAGTGTAGCAGATCACATCTTAAAAATTTGTAAAGTATAGTGATTCCTTTCTCCATGAAGTGTGTGCTCAGAAATATGTTATTCTTGAGTTTCTGGGATTTTTCAATTTAACTTTGATTAAAATAATTTCAAAACATTTCAGTAAAACTTATTTTCATTTTAATATATAAAATTAGGTTTCTTTGTGGTGTTTCTCATGAGAAGCATATTATTGAAGGAAGTCACAGAAACATAATTTGAAAAATAAGCAATCCTTTGAAAAATTAAGATCAGTTTATCATCAAGTGAGAAAGGCAATGATATCATTTGACACTATTTTTAGAAAATGTGTGTTTTTGCTGGTTGTATCTTTTAGAGAAAAAAGGATCTTAAAAACAGGTAAAATGCTTTGTAAAATAATATCAATAAAATAGTAATATAAAAGGTTGATAACACATATAGACTGATAGTACCATTTTATAAGTTCACATAAATGAGGAGTAAAATGAAATCCTGAGTGCTGCACAAAAATTATTTTGTGAAAGAAATCTAGATTCTTGATAGCTTTTAGAAACTTAAATTTACAATTACTACATTGCTTTATATATTTACTTAGATGGCTTTATTTTCTTTATTATCCTCTCTTTACAAAACTTTTTCTTTCTGTTAAATATAATGCTTTATATTTTCCTTAAACAGTTTGTGAAATAAGTGGAATGATTGTATGACAAAGAGATGTTTGAATATAAATAAATCTATTTAGAAAGTTAAAGATTAAATTGATTGACAAAACATAGGGCCAGAGTACATGTAATGATGTTGTACATTGATTATAGCTGCTCTATATTTAGTTACCAGAAAATGTTTTTCAGCTTGGGCATAATGCTAGTATCAAGTGAGTTTGATGGTTACTTGGATTCAAGTCTCTCTCCTGATCCCATAGTAAGCCAGAGCAAAATCCTCTCCAATTAGGAAGAATCTGAACAGAAATATAACACTATACAGTGTGCAAATGGAGCCATTCTTAAAATAATACAGAACTGGTTATAGGATGTTAGAAAGGGGAAACACAATTTAGAAAAATCATAAGTACAAAGGATAATGACTATCACAGATTCAGCTATTCATAAGTAATCCCAAAGATCAGAACATGTAATATTTTGATTTATTTGTTGTCTAGTGAACCAAATTCAAAAAACTTCAAAGAAATTGCAATGAATAATTTCACGAAATAACATCAGTTGATAGATGGACAATGATACACATAAATTGGGATTTGAAATACTAAACAATGTTAATACTAGTAGGTCACTTTGCAGTGACAAGAAACAGGTCCAAACCCTGGTGATTACATTTATATAAAATTATATAAATACATATATATGTTTTCATTTGTCTCATATTGTGTATGCATATATATTATATGTATTATATTATGTATATAATATGTATAATCACAGAGAGATGGGAAAGGTTGAAAATGGAAGGACAAGTGATCAATGAATTTTCTGGTTACCCTCCCCATATATCTGGTTGAAACTCTGGATTGCGTGCTAGAGAATATAGGGAGGGAAAGATCTGAGAGTTTTTCAGAACTAGAGATAGAATGGGGTTTCTTGTTCCTCTTGCTTACCAAAAAAACCCCAGGAAACAACAACAACAGTGACAAAAACTGCTCCATCAGAGAATCTTTTGCCAAGAAGAGAAGAATGGCTACAGTAAATTATAAATGGCGAATCATGCCATTGGACAACAATGTGACCTGGGACAGAAACTCCCTTATTCCTAATCCAGTGACTGGTGTAGGTGATATAAGAGGTGAAATTTCCACCAGTCCCTTAGGAACAGATGTAAAGCAGCTTACTGCTCAGAGTCAGTCTGCCTTCCAGAGAGGTGAATTGATGAGAGGAAAGCAGTGTGTAGCAGAAGAAGCAGGGTGAACATCACCAAGGCACTTATGGCTGATTTTCTGTGGGTGTGAACCTCAGTAGAATTTCAGAAGGGGGTCCTGGTCAGCAGAGGAGGACTGTTGAACTTCTCTGGGAGCAAACAAGGAGCATTGCCTGTGCTAAGAGAACAGTTTGTAGGTTCCTTGGGTAGAAGAAGCAAAAGGATAAGGGTCTTCCATTAAAGAAGAGGCAACAAGACATCAGCAGAAGCCAACAAAGCTTGTACCAAAAACCTAAGCACCTGAGGATGAAGGAGAGTGTGTTGAGGAAAAAAATCCTGAAGGACGGAGTAGTTACAAAACCAGGAGGTACATAAATGAGACTAAATTCACACACACACACACACACACACACACACACACACACACACACACACACACACTGTTTCAACAGAAAGAAAAGCTGAATTACCATAAAGGGATATATTTAAGTACCTCTCCAACCTCCAACCCCGTCAGTGAGAATGGGGCTGCAGCAGCAGATGCAATCAGTTCTAGAAAGCAAAGAAAGTTGCATTTTGGGCACATTTGAGTTACAGTGTGTAGACTTTGACAAACCCCTGCATGTAGCAAGCTCTCTTTGGAAAAACTGAAGTCAATTGAAAAATAAATCCTGACATTATTTTATCTTTCACAAGACTAACAGCAGTACTATTTATTTAGTTCAAGGATAGTTCAGTATTTTATTCAAAATAAGTTTCTTCAAGCTTTGCTCCTTAACTACATTCTGTGTCAACAGCTGTCATTTAAGTTTTTGGCAGTGGAGTTGTTATTGCAAATTGACCTTCAGTGAGTTATATTACCTTATCCAAGTAGATTATAAGGCTTTGAAGAAGTGATGCTAATTTTTCCAGGGAACATTTTTGGTCCAAAAGTAACATGTATTTTGTTCCATCATAAAACAGCACCGGAATTTCCTGTAGAGTTACTGTTCATTCTATTTAGTTTAATCATCTTATTTATTTTTTCCTGGTAAGGTTACTTAATTTGTACCATACTTTAAATTTGCTTTCAGACTATTTATGATGATATGAAATTATTAAGGTTGTGATATTTCTGAATTTTAATTTACCATGTTTTCCCTTTCCTAGATTTTAGGTAAAATGTTTCAAATTTTTTCTTTAAATTTGCCAGAGTTAAAATAAATATCAAAATGGAAAGGGGAAGAATTTCAAAAGTATGCTCAAGTAGCACTATAAAATAGCTATCCTTTTTTTTCCTCAATATATGATTTATCTACTGGACACAAAAAATAGAGTTCACAATCTCCACCTTGCCTTAAATAAGATCCCTAGAGCCTTAATTCTACTACTTGCATGGTATTAAAAGAACTTGTAAGGGATATGTTGGTGGCTCAGCGATGAAGTGTCTGACTTGATTTCAGCTCAGGTCATGGTTTCACAGTGTGAGATTGAACCCCATGTTGGGCTCCACACACCCAGCATGGAGTCTGCTTGAGATTCTCTCTCTCTCTCTCTCTGCCCCTCCCCAGCTCATGTGTGAGCTCTCTCTGTCTCTCTCAAATAAATAAATAAAATTTAAAAAGAACTTCTGAAATTTATGAATTACATTTACAGTGTCATCTAAATATATATATATAT
>LNAC01000142.1:418074-448843 GCA_002007465.1 Ailurus styani | reverse complement strand
GCCCAATATATATTATATCTTATAAGGCAAAATGAAATAGATAAATTTTATCTAACTCAGTAAATTAACAGATCAGTTAAAAAAATTCTATAATCATTACTCTAAACTTACCTGTTGTGTTAATTGACCTCAAAACATCCAAATTGAATGGTCTACTGCTTGTAGACCTGGCAGGCATGCCAAAGAAGAGGTCCCACCATCTTGAATAGGGTTATAGCTCCTTGAATGTAGATGAAGTGATAATGGAGGAAAGGAACAATTGTGTGAGCTTACAAAATCATTAATCAAATTTGAAAGACAGCTCACCCTCAACAATGCTGCGTAATCACCCTGAAATGAAGTTTTCAAATGAATTTAGTCAGTGCTGGCATGCCTTAACATAATTACTTGAAATTACAATGTTTGTGTGTGCATGTATCCATTGGTAAAATTCTCTGGGGAAATTGTCTTCTGGATCTTGACTCCTCCTTAGAGCAGAGATACGTTTCTTCTTCCAGCCACTATACTATGCCCTAAATTAGGTGAAATCAGGAGTCCTTTATTATAACTGAGTAAATAACACCTGATTTGTGTTTAGGAATAAATGCTACATAGGAAGTGAAAAAGTATGAACACATTTTCACTATATATTAGGTGTGAATGGCTTATTTTTGCATGGACAAGTTGCCTTTTTAAATGTCTACACCATCCAGTTAGCCTAATAGAAAGAAGTTCCCCTTAATGGCTCTCTCTTGGGGCAACCATTCCTTTCCTGGGTCCTTTCCTGCTCTGCCTACCTAGGGCAGACCCAGATTTTCAAGAACACACAAACTACAGAATAGTTGCATCTCCCTTGCTCTATCACCAACATCATGGACCATATTCTAAAAGAGGTGGTAAGAAACTGGAAATTTTTCCCTTCCTTGAGCATAATTTTCTCTCTCCCCTTTCCATGCCTCCAATTTAGAGCTATGGCTGGCATGAATGACATCCCATGTAAATTATGTTCTCTGTGAAAAGTCCACTCATTAATAAAAAAATAAAATAAAAATGTGTTTCAGTTCCATCTTAATAATTAGAAAACGAGACTAAGAAGTTCGACTTACTAAGACTAAGAAAATGTGTGTGAACACCTGTGTGTGTGGGCTGGTACAGCTTGCACATTCAGAACACTAGAAAGTGAGGGACATTGGTGCTCAAAGAAAGTGTTCAATTACTTATGGGATGTGGAAAGTAGCAAATGTTTTGAGCTTCAGTTATCTAATCTATTAAGTAAATAGCTGTTCAGAGTTAACATTTTGGGCGCTTGTATTGAATATTATTATAATGTAAATTATAAATAATATAATAGTAATTAATATTTATTGAACACTTACTACATCCTAGACACAGGGCTACGTGCATTATATTGACCATCTCATTTTACCTCAAAATAAAACTCATACTAAATAAGAAAAAAGAATGAGCAATTTTTGGTCATTTGAAAACTCAGTCTTTGTGAAAGTTAGACCAAATTCTGATCTACTGAACACACACAAGTAAGTCAGTGACCACAGAATATTTTAGAGTTTTCAGCAAGTGCCACTGGATATTATCTTAGATGTGCAGTTCAATAATATATTTCAAGTCAACCAATATTTTTGACAGTTATCCTTCGTGAAGTCTGTGACTATACCAACAAGATTTGCAAAAGCAGAAAGCATAGAAAATTGAAAAAAAGAGATTCATTTTTATGGTTCAGACATATTACAAAACCTTGACCAGAAGGTCTCAAGAAAGTAAGGGAGGATTTGCAGTTTTAGAGTTTATTATCCAATTGAGAATCCTGTAGAGTATTTGATTAAGGAGAGAAGGCTATGTCTGAAAGGCAGAACTTCTAGTGAAACAAGCAATAGGCTTCCAGGGTTACCATATGCATTGTAAATAATACTCTTTTATAGTTTCTCCTATGGCTCAGAAGATTAAGGCTTAACTTTCAAAATAACTACCATATCTCCATGATATTTAACAACTATTTCAATCTAAATTTCTAAAACATGATCAACTAACCTCTCATGGGAAAATAAAAAATACATATTTTGGCATGAAAATCTATTAAACTGATTTTTTAGTACCCACAAAGATTAGCCCACCAAAACCATAATACTTTCTCTGTTAACCACCAACTCCCAAAATGGAAAATTTGGCTTTTTCAATATAAATTTGATGTGTGATCAATTACCAGAACATCATTATTATTAAATGGATTAAAAAGAATTTTGGAAAGGGGGATGATTCAAAAGGGCTTATAACTTTTTTTTTAAAGAATGAGCATCAATATGGCCTCTTACATAGAACATTAGTATTAAAAACTCCACATAGTCATATAATAAAGAACAGCCTTATTTCTTTTTTGTTTTTTTTTTGACTATTTCTCTACTATATACATCCCTCAAATTCAAGCAATACTATTTTAAGTTTGAGGATTTTCTTAGAGAAATGGTGCAAAAATGCTAACTTTAGCCCAGTTCTCTTTCATAAGGGGAATTACAATCTTTAGCCATTATCTTTAAACACAAAACACAGTTGGTTCAGCATGCCAAACAAGGCAGGCCAACATGATAGTAGTTCCTCACCCATAAAAAGCAGTGTGATCACCTACTAATTGTCTAATCAGTTTACGTTTTACATAAATCAATTATCTTCAATTAACTACTCTAGGGTTCTATTGTGAGCTCTTCACGTGCTGGAGCTTTACACTCATGTTATCTTGGAAGATCATTTTATTGAAACACTTAATTTAATTGACATTGTTGACATTAACTTCAAATATAAGCAGCTTCCACAGACTAAGAAAATTGCAAGCACCGTGTATGTTTTTCTGAGTACAGATAATTGTATCATTGTCCATGGATAGAAACTTGAAAAAGCATATGGTCATATACAGCCCTATCAAAATGAATATCTTTTATAGCTATAATTTAGTATATTTTAAACATCTATGTATATTCTAAAACTACATTTTAGAGAAAATACAATCTTTGCTTAATTCTTTTTAAGTGGTAGCAAGACTATCCTTTTAGGCATATTTATATTCATTTATTTTCAAATTTCTCATACTACAAGTTTCATTTCAAGGAATGGAGAAAAGTAAAGCTATTATTAAAATGTTCATTGAGGGCGCCTGGGTGGCTCAGTGGGTTAAAGCCTCTGCCTTCGGCTCAGGTCACGATCTCAGGGTCCTGGGATCGAAGCCCGCATTGGGCTCTCTGCTCAGCGGAGAGCCTGCTTCCTCCTCTCTCTCTGCCTGCCTCTCTGCCTACTTGTGATCTCTCTCTCTCTGTCAAATAAATAAATAAAATCTTTAAAAAAATAAAATAAAATGTTCATTGAACAAATAGACGTTCCTAAGGTTTTTCTTGAAATAATTACTGTTGACTTCAGCTACAGTAGAGACACAACAACTGAGCAATTAGTATAATAGGAAACAACTGAAATATGCATATAAAATCATACTGCATAACTACATATATATATTTCCTTACTTTGTCAGCTGAGAGGGTCTAGAAGCAATGACGCCCCAGTAACAGTGAGCACATGTAGTGCCCAGATCTTGGATTATAATGCTATTCTCCATTAAAAAGAACCTGAGTTCTTTAGAGAAATAGCTGATTCAGTGATCCAGGAAATGTACAAAACGAGTCCGGAGCATCTCATAGGCAGTGCCAGAAAGTAAGGAAGTGTTTAAAAATAAGCAAACAAAATTTTTAAATATACATCAATGTGACAACTATAAGCTCCCAATTTCCAAAGTGGAAAAATTCGAGCAATAAACTAAATTAAGCATTATTGGGTTATAACCCAAAATATAAAATAAGTATCCCTGAACCCATACTGATATAAACAAGTGACTGAATAGATAAGTAAATAAATAAGAAATGACAAATCTCTCATGCAGAAATATTTCGAATAATATATATATACACACACACACACACTCTACTCCTTAACTGTGAACTGTGAATAGTGACTTCCTTCCAAAGAGTACAGTATGAAAAGGAGAAAGGAAAGATTACAGTGGAGAAACCTGACAGATGCTACCTCAGTCAGGGGATCAGTATTAACAATGATAAGTCGTATGGGTACTATGTACCCTTGATAGGATGTAATGAGAGCAACACTTTACCTCTGTGGTTTTCTTCCTTAAAACTCATCATCCCGGTCTGATCCTGAGAAAAGCATCACACAAATTTTCATTGAGGGACACTTTAAGAACACCTGACAGCTCCTCCTTAAACACTTCACAGGTGTCAAAAATAAGAAAAATTCTGATAAACTGTCACAGCCAAGAGGAGCCCAAGGAGACAGTCAATGAAATGTAATGTGGCATCACAGATGGGAACAGAAAAAGAACGTTAGGTAAAATTAAGAAAACCTGAATTAAGTATGGACGTTATTTAATAAAAATATATTAATACTGGCCCATTAATCATAATAAAGATACCATCTTGCTGTAGGTTGTTAATAGCAGAAACTAGATGTGTGGAAATATGGGAACTCTTCATAAGACCCTATAATTTTTCTGTGAGCTTAAATTAAAGTAAAAAAATTTATTTTAAAAAGAGGACATGGTACGTATCATTTGGTACAAACAATAAGCAGTTTAGTTTAAGCAAAATGCAGCTCTGCTCTTTTTGTGTAAAAACATTTTTAAATATTGATCCAACTAGGGTTCTGACTTAAATCTTCCTCTGTAGATTCTTCTCTTTACTTCCCAGCCAGGCTTGTGATTTCTTCCTGTTACTTCACAATTCTTTGCATATACTTCTGCTAAAAAAAAATGTATAACCTGACTAATGATAAGCATTTAACTTTATCTCCCCCTGTAGATTTTGCCACTTTAGGGAGTCAAGGAAATTGATTCATTTTTACGCTGCAAGCTCTAGCACAGTGCCTAGCATACAAGGGAACTGAAACATTTGTTGAATGCCTGCATATATATGCGAATAAATGAATAAATATATACACGATGCCCTAAATCCAAATATACTCATGGAAATCAAAGACTTGTTATCATTCACCAATAGGTCTTAAATTGCTATAGTGAGGCACAATACTGGGCTTCAAACTACTAATAATTTTTGGCAATAGAAGTATAACTGTGACCTTAATTTATGAGTGTTTTATTGTCCATGGGTCAAACATAATGCAAATCTTAGTTGTTATGCATAATTACAAAATTACTGAAAGTGACGTTGATGTACGTAAGATAGTTTGTTTTGGTAGAATGTCTTTTTATAATTTAGCTATGATTGCCTTTTTAGCTTCATCTGCAGTTACTCCAATAAACCCTATGTTCCAGATATAGAAAACTGCTTTTGCCTTAAAACGGCATTCCTTTTTTTCTTTTAAGATTTATTTATTTATTCCAGAGAGAGAAAGCACACGCACATCCAAGTGCAAAGTGGGAGGCAGGGCAGAGAGAAAGGGAGAGAGAAACTCACTCAGACTCCATGCTGAGGATGGACCGTGAGGGGGTGGTTGATCTCATGCCCCTGAGATCATGACCTGAGCAGAAACCAAGAGTCGGAAGCTTAACCGACTGTGCCACCCAGGTGCCCCCAAACTGCATTCTGTCTCGTAGAATATGCATACACTATTCCCTCTGCCTGAAATGCTCTTCTCATTTCCCCAGTTTGAAGTTTCCAATTCACATTTCAAAACTAACCTTGAATTGGTGAATGTAAAAAACACAGTATGAGCTCTGACAAAGCCATGTAGTAGTTATCAAACATTTATAAATTTATTTCTAAATGTAATTATGAGTCTATTTGTATCTTTTATGAGTCCAAAATTTCTAAGATGAAAGTGTTCAGAAATGCCCAAAGTTCTCTAATAAAATAGATTAGAAAATAATTGCTATGACCAAGAAATCCTTAGAGCTAAATTGCACTTTTCAATTTAAAAAAATGTCTTATCTGTATTTTTGGGGTTACAAATAGGCTATTAAGAATATAGTGAGTATAAATATAAATTTATATTTTTTNTCCTTAGAGCTAAATTGCACTTTTCAATTTAAAAAAATGTCTTATCTGTATTTTTGGGGTTATAAATAGGCTATTAAGAATATAGTGAGTATAAATATAAATTTATATTTTTTAACATTCTTATATTGATTTAAGAAAAGTTCTTATTGAAATGGATTTCCAAATGCTCAAGATTTCATTTGCTTGCTTTCTTTCATACAGTCAATTTATATATTTTTCTTTGTGTAGGCCAAGTTTGGATTGTAATTGTCTCTGCTCTTGACCATATAATAAAAATGTATCTCTTCTGATCAAAATCCACACTATTTTCTCAAATCTAAAATTGTACTGAAATGGAACTTTTTTACTTAAACTTAACCTTCACCATTTCCAAACCTCGATTTGATATATACCAAGTAGTATATGTCAGGACCTACCAGGCCCAGAGATATGTCAGTGAACAAGACAAAATTCCTATAGTTAGGATCTTACATTACAGGAAATAGGAGGGAAGAAGACAATAAATGAGCATATTAAGAAATATAAAGGATAGTATCAGAAGAGAATGAAAACCCCATGACGATAGCTTTGAATATATGGATGAGATTATTTCCTTAAAATGTAGACTACCATAACAAATTTAAGAAAAATGAAAACTCATAACAGATTGAAACTATTTAAGAAATTGATCCAAACTTTATTTTTTTTCTCTCTCTCTCTTTTCATTTTTATTATTTGCTCCAGGAGTACAGGTCTGTGAATCATCAGGCTTACACCATTCACAGCACTCACCATAGCACAAACCCTCCCCAATGTCCATAACCCATCCACCCTATCCGTAACCCCCCCCACCCCCCAGTAACCCTCAGCTTGTTTCGTGAGATTAAGAATCTCTTATGGTTTGTCTAAGAAATTGATCCAAACTTTAAAATACGGCTACAAAAAAAGGTCCCAGGACAGTCTTAGGGTGATGTAGTTTTAAAAACTTCTAAATGTTTTAAAATATGTACCATTTTATTCTCCTTAAAGGAACTAATATTCTCTACATTATACAAATAGTTTTCAAGATGAGAAAAGGAAGGGAAGATCCTTGACTGTTTTACAAGGCTACTTACTAAAAACATTCATTGGAAAACCCAAGAAGTTGAGAAATCAAAATTATGAATCCAATTTCAGTGCTGAAATAGATGCAGTGATTCTAAAGAAAATATAATTAATTGAAGCCAGAACACACACACACACACACACACACACACACACACACACACACAAACACACACACACACCACACACTTATGTATACATTACATGAAAAATATAAAAGCGTGTATCTGGAGAATACGTTATGGGTAAATATTGAGGAAATTTTTTCTTTAGATCATATTAACAGATTAAAAGAGAAAACATGTTATTTCATTAACAGCAGAAAACCATTTATTAAAATTTAGCAGAGTAATTCACTTTTATGTATTCTAAGTTTTATTTTTTAATTTAAATTTACTGAAATACTAGAAAGTTTTGGATAACCTCCAAAAAATAAATCTTAAATTCTTTAAAGGGGGATAAAAATTCCTTTCAGAAAATTAGGAGAAGGGATGCCTGGATGACTCAGTCAGTTAGGCAGCTACCTCTGGCTTAGGTCATGATCCTGGGGTCTTGGGATCGAGTCCCGTATCGGGCTTCTTGCTCAGTGGGAGCCTGCGTCTCTCTCTGTCTCTGCCTGCCACTCTGCCTGCTTATGCTCTCTCTCTCTCTCACAAATAAATAAATAAAATCTTTAAAAAAAAAGAAAACTAGAAGAAAATGAAATCTCCCATATGCTGATAAAAGTGTTAAAATATACAGAAAACTCCTTGTTGAAACTGTAGAATTATTCTATTTAAAGTCAAGAAAATTCCCATTTTACTAATGGGTTGAACCAGCAAATTAGGATATGAGAGGAAAAATAAAAGTACAAAGATTGGAAATAGGAAGAAATGAATCTGGATAAATTTTAGAGGATATAATTGTCTATATAGAAAATAAGAGTCTACAGACTAATGGAATTAAAAAAAAATTAAAACAGTGAGTGCAAACATCAATATATAAAAATTAAAAGTATTCCTATCTACCACAGAAAAGTATAAAATGCAATTTTATGTACACCACTCATGTATAACTCTTTACCCCTGCAGTGAATATTGAACAAAATGACTTCTTTCCAAAGAGCACTTTATTGAAAGGATAAAAACAACAAACAAACAAACAAACAAAAAAACCCAGAACTTTACAGTGTAGAAATGTGACAAACACTACCTGAAGCCAGGTGATCATGGTTAATGTCAGTAATGATAGTCATATTGATAGTGGGTGCCCTTGATAAGTGAGGAAATGGCACAGTGTCTCTGTGATCTTCCTCCCCCAAACCCATAACTCCACTGTAGTCATTAGAAAAACCTCAAACAGGGATGCCTCGGTGGCTCAGTTGGTTAAGCCACTGCCTTGGGCTCAGGTCATGATCCCAGTGTCCTGGAATCGAGTCCCGCAACGGGCTCCTTACTCAGTGGGGAGCCTGCTTCTCTCTCTGCCAGCTTGTGTTCTCTCCCTCTCTCTCTGACAAATAAATAAATAAAATCTTAAAAAAAAAAGAAAAGAAAAACTTCAAACAAATTCACTCGAAATATATTCTAAAAATACCTGACTGGTACTCCTCAAAACATTTAAGATGGTCAAAAAACAAGGAAAGTCTGAGAAACCTGCCAGAGATGGCTAAAGAGTCATTAGGACTAAATGCAATATGATATCCCGGATATGATCCTGGAACAGAAAAATTACATTAGGAGAAACTAATGAAATCAAATAATATATGGAACTTAGTTAATAACATGTTAAATACTGATTCGTGAAATATTTGTTCATTAATTGTGACAAATGTACTATAATAAAGTAAGATATTAACTGGATTTGGGGTATATGAGGACTCTATTAGCTTTTCCACTCTTTTGCACATCTAAAACTATTATAAAATAAAAAGGTTATTCTAAATGTTATTTATAGTAATATCAAAAGGTACAATTTACCAAAGAGCAAACCTAATAAACATATGTTGGTATTTTACTAAGACTATTGAATATAAGGAAGGAAAGAAATTAAGAACTTAGAAGGATATCCATGTAAAGACTTAATAATGTAAAAATAGACATTTCTTAAATTAATTTGAACTACATGCAAAATTGCAATTGCAATTTCATCAAAAAATTGATAAAATTTAGGCCAAAATTCATATAGGAAAATAAAGACTAAGAATAGAGGTTGACCAAGCAAACAGAATAAATTGCTTCCAAGATACCTACAGCTATTTGGGTTTTTGATATGTGTCAGAAGTGGCATTTTGGAGCTGGTAGGAAATCTTGGTTATTCACTATCTTGTCTCAGGTAATTGCCCACTCACATGAGATGGGAGTAGTGATACATAAAATCAAGCCTCACACCAAACTGAAAATAAATCCCAGGTAAATTAAGCAAGTGGAAATGTGGATATCAAAATTATAAAAATAATTTAAAAGAAAAGAGAATTGCTTCAATCATATCAGATAATTGCCTACTCACGAAGTGAGAAAAATCTTTCACCTGTAGGTGAATGGAACATTGCTATGAAAACTAAAAGAATCCTCTCAACTAAAATTTCCGAGATGCAGTCTCACACTGAGTTAGAAAAAAGAAATACAGCAATCTTTCACAGGAATGCTTTTATAGAATGATGTTTTCAAGTTTTGGCTTGACTTTAAGAATATTGAATTTTCTTACACTATTATGCCATTGGTTAAACATTACCCAGGTTTCAAAACCACTTTTCTATATTACTGGCTTTGTGATAAGGGGACAGGGTCTCTGCAAACCACATTTTCCCTTTGACAATGGACTACTCTTGGCTCTGACAACAGAGAATGCCAGGAGACCTGCAGCTGGAGAAGGAAGAAGGAACACACAGCCTTGTTTGCTTTTCCTCTGTCCTCTTCCTGTTCTTGTCAGCATTCCTCTTGGACCATGTTTTTTTGTTCATCTAGGTTGGGTTTGTTTTGTTTTGTTTTGTTTTTTCCTTCCCACACTTGCAGCAGTAGTTTATTCCAATTTTCAGTTTGCCAACAATTGCTGAACCAGCTTCCGTACGCTCTCAAGAGATGATAGCACCAGCCCCCTGGAGGCTCTCTGAGGTCTGGCTCTTAACTCCCTGGGGCTCCTGTCTCAACCTGTAAACATCAGTTCTTCTAACACTTCCTCGTGGTAACTGTTTCCCAGTGTTTCTACATGTTGGTATGTCCGTTCTCCATTTTTAATTATTCTATAGCTGGTGAATGATTTTTTTTAAAGCAGAAGGAGTGGGAGAGGGAGGAGCAGACTTCCCCTTGAGCAGGGAGCTGGGTGTGGGGCTTGATCCCAGGACACTGGGATCATAACCCCAGCGGAAGGCAGCCGCTTAACATCTGAGCCACCCAGGCGCTCATGGTGAATGATTCGTTATATTGAATTATGTCAGTAAAAATAACTGAGGTTGTTTTCCCTTTCCATACCTTTAACTGATTAAAGAGAGTTTTAAAGTTTGGTTTGGTTTGAAGAATATTTTTCTTGCTATAATATTTTTTCTGTTATCTATTCCTAGAAAATTAAAATTACATAGGATACCTTAGACCTAAAAATGATTCAAAAATGTGGTAGACTTTTAGTAGTGAATAAATAAACATCTATTAATTCTAGAGAACGTACTTGCCAGCAAGCTAAACTGTTGCCATATGAAGTTTTTGTCAAGGAGGAAGGTTAGAGACCCAGAAACAGTCAGAGGGACAAGTTCAATTTCTGTGCCTATGTGATTCACCAATGACTTGATTATCAGAAAGAAGTTTGAGTATTTTTCACATAATTGGATCCATACGATATACTACCAATATACTCTCCTATACTTTTAAATTGCATATTATTTACTTAGGGCCTTTGCAACATGGATTTTTTCCATGGTTTGTGAGCAGATATGATATTTTTAATTGTATATTTAAAACAGTTTAAAGACCTCTTGTGAGATTATCATATTGACTTCTTGATTTTCCTGCATGGATTGTGTTAATTAACTGTTAGTCTTTCAAGCATATGTTATAATTTAGTGCAGTAGCATATAAAATTTTATGTAGGATTCAGTGTTCATAATATTCTCATAGGATCCACTGTACCACCGAATTTAAACTAATAATACTGAAAAGGATGTTTACCTTCAAGATCCCTGTGGCACTTTAAAAGATCAATCAACTTGGCACTTTTGAAAATTTAAATTAAATTGACGACGTCTCATTATACTCCCTTCATGATTATGATTGCATAGAAGTAGAATATAAATCTTAAGGAAACTAGCTCTGAAAGACCAATAGAAAGCATGATAGATGCTGAATGTAGATATTGTGACTTTTGTTTGACTCTGAAAGGATAATTAATCATTTTAATTTTCTCTTCATTGATATCTAAAGTATACCTTGTGAACTAGAAAAATATTAAAAATAAGATTGAAAGAAATGTAGCTGAATTTTAAATATCCAAATTATATATTTACTTATAATAATACTAGTTTACTATTCAAAAAAGAATTTTCAAGATTATTCCAAAATTATTTAACTTTTAGATAATAAATTTTTAGATAATATACTATCTTAATGTATATTCCATATTGGCTATATATCAATGTATAAATGATGCTTCTAAAATGGTATTGAAAAAATAAAAACCAATGCTATAGTTTAGACAACATTTTATAAGATATCACTTAATAGTAATTTCTTTTCCTTAAAATTTTGTATACAGTTTGAAGGAGAAAAAAATTAAGAATCTTAATTGATGCAAAAGGATGTTTTCTAAAAATTAATATTCATTATTGACTTTTCAACCTTAGTAAATTCAGATTAGAGTATTTTTTGTACCTGAGATATCTAATTTCAAATTACATTCTACATCTTAATCACTATGAGAGTTATGATAATCCTACAATTTGAAGGTCTAGCAACTTCAAAATATAAGATAAAATTATGAGGTAAAATTGAGTGGACAAGGCAAAGCAGTCATTTTCATCTAGCACTTATTGTTTTTTTTTTTTTAAGATTTTATTTATTTATTTCAAAGAGGGAGAGAGATCACAAGGAGGCAGAGAGGCAGGCAGACAGAGAGAGGGGGAAGCAGGCTCCCTGCTGAGCAGGGAGCCCGATGCGGGCCTCGATCCCAGGATGCTGAGATCATGACCTGAGCCGAAAGCAGAGGCTTTAACCCACTGAGCCACCTAGGCACCCTAATCTAGCACTTATTGTGCATCTTTTGGTGATAAGCAGTTAAAACTGTATTTTAAAAGGGATCATATTAAGAATGGCAAAAAATAACATATTTAAAAATAAATTTATCAGGAAATAAGCCACACCAATGTGAAAAAATGCATAATAATTTATTGATAAACATAAGCTGTGAGAGACCAAAAAAAAATATTAGGGAAATAAAAATACTGTGAATTCCTAAATTATATTAGCTCCAAATGTGATTTTTAAAATTTATTTGGCAAAAGCCACTGGAAAAATAAGTGATTCCTGCAGCACTCACAGCTTCCTCAGCACCCGGTTCCTAGAGCAAGATGGGCTTCTCTGGCACCAGGCTGTGGGCAACACTAAACCTCTGGAAGCTTCTCTAGCATCTACTCTCTCCCATAGGTCATTTTGTGGCTGAGCATCTCCAGCGAGACTTCATCTTTTGAACCTACTTCCCTGATATCCCTGAGTTGGTGTTGGAAGGCTATGGCCTGTTTGCCAAATCGAGCCCACTAGGTGTTACTGTAAATCAAGTTCCACTGGACACTAGTCATGCCTGTTCCTTTAATTGGTTGTACTGAGGACTTACGTACTACACCTGCAGAGCTGATTAGTTGTGACAGAGTCCGTGTGGCCCACAAAGCCTAAAATGTTTACTTTTTGGCCTATATAGAAAAGGTTGCCAACCCTTGCGCTAGAAGATGAATTTCCAGCAAGATTTGTTGGTCAGATTTCCAACAAATTCTGCTGGCTGCACTCTCTCCAACAAGGTCTGATCTCACCTCTGGTGGGAAGGGCTTCCTCCTCATGAGCTCTAGCTAGTTAGAAGGCCAGCTCAGCCTCTAGGGGCAGTAGCTCCTCTTTATGTCGGTGATTGCTGCATTTCCTAGAGTTCTCTGTATTTCTTACTAGCCAATCCCTCCTTACTCCAATTCCCTGCTACAGTCATTCCTTATATTAAATTTTTCTGTTCAAATTATTCTATGGTGTCTGTTTCCTCACTGGGTCCTAGATTAATACATAATGAGTACCATTTTCCCTCCTTTTATTTTTAATCTATGTGTTTCATTTATTTAAAGTAAGTTTCTCATTGACAACATAGAGTATGTTATTCATTCATTCTTTTTTTAATGCAGTCTAATCACCTGTGTGTTTTACATGAGGTGTGTGACCACTTATTTTTAGTGTAATGTATTAATATGGGTGGATTCAAGTTTATCATCTTGCTCTTTGTTTTCTCTTTTCTCCATGTGTTTTTCTGTTTCATGTTTTCCTCTTTTTATGACCTCTTTTGGATTAGTTAGGATTTTTAGGATTTCTTTTGCTTATTAATGTTTAATAGTCATCATTTTATATATTTTGTCTAGTTTCCTAGTTGTTTAGGATAGGAAAAGAAGTCCAGTCCACATTACTACATCATGGCTAAAAGCTCAAGTCCAAAAAGGGGGTCTCTTTTTAATTTCTGGATATAATTTCGATATTATATATACATATAAAATATGTATACTTCTGGATTTGTATGACATTACTTAGGTTTCACATAAGAGAATAAATATCCAAAACAGGAAATAATGATAAATGGATGAATAAATGCCAAAATTTGGGGGAAAGAAATTTCTACTTGAGATCTCTCTGTTCCTTGGCATGACAAGTGATTTTCCACTGAAAACTGAATTTGTTGCTTTTGTGGTACAAGACTCAGGATCACGTTTGAATCTCATGATTCAGCAGGCCTCCTCCTCTATTACTCCTTATTACTTCTGTTACTTCTTATTACTCTTATGGATGAAGATGGATGTCATCTTATGGATGAAGATGGTTACTGCCACGTGGGCTTGGACATAGGCTGTCATGTGGTCTCCAGTGACAGTGGTGGAACAAGAGGTAGGGACAGCACTTGTTCCTGCCTGGAGGTGGTGACTGTCTGGGCTCCACCGTCATGAACTCTAGCTAAGCCCCTAGAGGTGATAGTTGCCACTCTGCCTTTTCTGACAGGAGGATTGGGGCACTTCAACAGACTGGGAAGGGTGGACGTCTAGACTCTCCACACAGCCTTTGCTGGCAAGGCTGACAGAAGGTCACAAATTTTGTTTCTTTATGTTTGTCTGTTTTGTGTATTTGTTTGCAGTAGAGTGATTATTGTCTCAAAGTTTTCTGTGTTGCTGTGCTCCTTCCTGGATTTTTGGTCAGAGAGGTCAGGCTTTTGTGCGTTTGTTTGTTTGTTTGTTTGTTTGTTTGTTTTGGCTGCACCTGTTAGCATTTCTGGGAGCCCAGCTTCAATTCTTCATCTGGATAGATGAGGAGAAAAGAAAATCTACAGAACTTCACATGGTATCAGTCCTTAGATGTTGAGGTTCCTTGCCGCTGTGCCTTCTTCTCTCCACCTCTCACAGACCTTTCGTGTTTGTATTATGTATGATGTTTATAAGGTTTCGTTGTAATTAGCTAGAGGGAGAGGAAAACAAATCTAGAAATTGGAATGACACAGTTTTGAAAGAAATACAGCCACTTTTCTCCAAATGTTTGCAAACACAAATGAGAAAAAAAATCATCAAGAAAACTGAAAACTCCACTGCAGTTTTTGCTTGTTTTTCTGCCTGCAGAGAATCTGCAATCTAATGATGTTTAGAATGACACAGGAGGTTGTTCCAGAAGTTGCATCACTGCTGTGACATGTGGCGACTCGGCGCTCTCTCCCGCGTGCCTGTTTCACATGCCGCCGTTAGAACCAGGGTAAAAATGAACGGGTCACGTCCTGGCCAGGGGCAGTCGAAGCGAAATCAGAGAGTTGACAACTGCGTTTTTGTCTTTACTCTGGGACGATGTGGGCCTTTGCCGTTACCTTTTCTTTCTGCAGGTTTCTCTTCAGTAGATCCTCTCAATCCTTCTGAGGTCCCTGCTTTCTGTGCGCTGCTATTACAGATGTCCGCAGGGCTGCGATATGTGAAAATCCTCCCAGTCTCTTCATTCTTCTGCTCAATTAAATGTACTTAACCTGCTTCTCTCTCAAGGGGCTCTTTATGACAGCTAATTATCTAATTCAAACTGATAAGACACTGGGTTGTTAACCCTCCCAAGTCATATACTTTGATTTAACAAAGATTTTTCTGAAGGTCACGTCATAACTCAGAGGAGTTTCTGAAACAGGAATGTTAGGCCTGTGCTGGGCCCATGGGGATGGTGGGTTATTGGAGAGATTGATTTTGTGCTTAAAGGGTACGTATCTCATAACTTACAACTCATACATGGTGCTCTGTCTCTGACGGAGGGTTGCTTGTCCAGGTACGTGCCAGGGAACCGGGGTGTTTCTGGGGGAACTCAGCCTCCACGCCCCTTCCATGTGTATTGGAAGTGTTGACAGAGCGGGGCATCACTGGCAAATGGAAATTTACCTCTTTCATGCACTGTACCTTCTCCCCCTTCCCTATTTTGAATTGGCACTGAAGCTTATTTTAAGTAAAATTTTGGTGGGGCAAAAGAGAAGATGGGTTTTGCTTTTGTTTTTGTTTTCTTTTTGTAATCTATTAAAATCAGTACTAGGGGGTGCCTGGGTGGCTCAGTGGGTTAAAGCCTCTGCCTTCGGCTCAGGTCGTGATCTCAGGGTCCTGGGATCGAGGCCCGCATCGGGCTCCCTGCTCGGCGGGGAACCTGCTTCCTCCTCTCTCTCTGCCTGCCTCTCTGCCTACTTGTGATCTCGCTCTCTCTGTCAAATAAGTAAATAAATAATCTTTAAAAAAAAATCAGTACTAGGATCCACTCCCATGATGCTACTTTTGCTGGAAACTACCATAAAGTCAGAATCCTGGTAAAATCAAAGCAACAAATTGTGTCTGTAGAGACTTTAGATACTAAATGAATTAGTCAAATCATCGTTCTCTTTATGCTCACGTGTTCCCTTGGTTAATGCTTTTCCTTCTCTGACTCCTTCCTCTTTTTCTGCCTCCTTTCTCTCACATGCCTTTGTTCTTCCCTCTCTTGCTCTCCTTCTCAATTCCACAAATGCTTTCTCTAAAGGAAGACGATCTTGGCCGCTGGTCATTCATTTATTATTTTTTTTAATTTATTTATTTGACAGAGAGAGAGATCACAAGTAGGCAGAGAGGCAGGCAGAGAGAGAGGAGGAAGCAGGCTCCCTGCTGTGCAGTGAGCCCGATGTGGGCCTGATCCTAGGACCCTGAGATCATGACCTGAGCCGAAGGCAGAGGCTCTAACCCACTGAGCCAGCCAGGCGCCCTGATCATTCATTTAGTCTTATGCTTACCTATAGGGGAAGAGTGAGTTATAAGCCATGGACTTCAGATAATTCATGATAGGGTTTTGGATTCTTGTTCCAGATCCTGCCCCATCCTTCACAGGACCAAGGTTTAAGTCCTGCAAGCATCACTTAACTAAATAGAATAGTCCTGACTCTTGCACTTGGAACATAATCTTAGCTTAAGTTCCTTTTCATCCAACAGATTTGTTTTGTAATGTTGTATCTATTGAAGCAGACAGATATGTTAAACTATTTCCAATAAGAAAGCATAGATCACAAAAAGGCATACAAATAGGAGTGCCTGGGTGTCTCAGTTGGTTAAGCGTCCAGCACTTGGTTTCCTCTCAGGTCATGATCTCAGCATCAGGAAACTGCAGGCAGCAAGCTCCAGGCTCAGCAGGGAGTCTACTTGAGCTTCTCTCCCTCTGCCTATCCTCCAGTTGTGTACACCGTCTCTCTTTCTCTCTCGCAAAAAAATAAATACATCTTTTAAAAAAGGCTCACAAATACATTTTTAACAGGATTTTTGGAAAGAAGTCATTGGAGCAAATGTTTTAGACTGGGAGATACTTTCTCCCCTCTGTTATATTAAGCAAAGAGCCCATTATTATTAAAGGAAGACTAAGTTCATCTTTTTATTTTTTTTATTTTTTTATTTTTTTATTTTTTAAGATTTTATTTATTTATTTGACAGAGAGAGAGAGAGAGATCACAAGCAGGCAGAGAAGCAGGCAGAGAGAGAGGAAGAAGCAGGCTCCCCGCCGAGCAGGGAGCCCGATGCGGGCCTCGATCCCAGGACCCTGAGATCATGACCTGGGCCGAAGGCAGAGGCTTTAACCCACTGAGCCACCCAGGCGCCCTAAGTTCATCTTTTTAAAAAGACTTTATTTATTTATTTGCCAGAGAGAGAGAGAGAGCACAAGCAGGAGAAGTGGTGGGCAGGAGAAGCAGACTCCCCACTGAGCAAGGACCCCCCCCCTCCAATGTTGGGACTCGATCCCAGGACCCTGGATCATGATCTGAGGTGAAGGTAGATGCTCAACCCACTGAGCCACCTAGGTGCACCACTTCATCTTTTCTTTCTTTCTTCTTTCTTTCTTTTTCTTTATTTCTTTCTTCCTTCCTTCCTTTCTTCCTTCCTTTTTCTTTCTTTCTTTTTCTTTCTTTCTTTCTTTCTTTCTTTGCTTCCTTCCTTCCTTCCTTCCTTCCTTCCTTCCTTCCTTCCTTCCTTCCTCCCTTCCTTTCTTTCCTTCTTTTCTTCTTTCTTTCAAGATTCATTTATTTACTGGGGGTGAGGATCAGAAGGAGAGGGAAAGAGAAGCCAAAGTAAACCCTGTGCTGAGCACGGAGCCCCATGGAGGGCTTGATCTCAACCCTGAGATCACTACCTGAGCAGAAATCAAGAGTCGGTTGCTTAAAGGACTGTGCCACCATGGTGCCCCAGACTAAATTCATCTTCACTTGATCATTCTTATACCATTTGGCGGTTTCATTGCTCCCCTTCTATGTCTAAGTTACCGTGTCAGGAAAGGTACACAGGCTCTAATCCAAACAACGAACTTAACTGAGGTAGATTTTCAAAACTCATTTTAAGTCCTGAGGAAACTGAGGTTTATGGGAGTTAAGGCCCTTGTCCCTAAGTTATGGCTACAAATGGCAAAGCCAGATGCAAACAGAATTCTGTCTGACTTGTTCCACCCCTTTGATTGCTTCTCCATCTATGAAGCACAGTTGAGTATAAATTGTAGCAACACTTTGGGGGCCATCCAAATCTTGTTTTAAGTTTATAATCGCAAAGTGAACTTGGTGGCTAGAACTACCCATATGTGCCTAGCTACATAAGAGGTAGCCATTCAGAATGGCAGGTTTAAGTATATCTTGTGAATGATGCCGAGATCTTGCTCCTTTGCTGTCAGCCTACCTCCATTTGCCCTTCTCCTTAAGCTGGTCTAAAGGAAAGGAGAAACTTTGGTTAATGTGACTGCATGATCAGCTCTGCTGAAAGTTTTAGCAAAGCACCAGATCGAATGAAACTGCAGAAATCAGATTTGAGGATTAACTGTAGATTTCATTTTCTATCTTTCCCCAAGATAATAAAAAGTTGGCTATATCTGTATCAAATTTAACATCTTTCTTAACTAATTTACTTAGTTATTAGGATTTCTGTAATACTTCTAGATATGTCAGAATATTTTAGAATGTAACATCTTGAATGTGGGAATTATATCTGTTTAAATGGCTCCCTATAAAATGTGTTTACATGATCATATTAAGGTGATCAAAAGGATTCTAAAATGTTAGCTAACACATTTAGGAATTGAATGTTTATCTTCAAATATGACATCCTTACACTAAAAAAGTTCCTTAAGAAATTTACTAGCATAAATATAACTTTACTTTTATTTCCTTTTTTTCATATTTTTAATTTTGTATCTTTGGGATCAGCTATAGAATTCACTTTTACTATTGAGAGATTGCATAGATGTGTATTTTTTAAGAAAACTAATATATAAGTATACATTCACTTGTGTGGTAAGTCCAATATTGTACCTATCATACGATTTCTAACAGGAAGATATTTGACAAATAGACTAGAAACTGGAAGACTCTAAAATAATCACAAATGAGAAAGGTTGAGTATATTAAGAAAATAANATACATTCACTTGTGTGGTAAGTCCAATATTGTACCTATCATACGATTTCTAACAGGAAGATTTGACAAATAGACTAGAACCTGGAAGACTCTAAAATAATCACAAATGAGAAAGGTTGAGTATATTAAGAAAATAATTTTGTAGTTTTGATTTATTATTTTACGTGATATTCATTTTCAAGAGAACAATACACACACTTTCTTACACAAACTCTCGTTTNAACTCAAGTTTGCTCACATAGACACACATTAGAACAAAACATTACCATTCAGTTTATAGATCAAATTAAATTTGAAACATATTGCTGCCCTTGAATCCTGTCTATAAAAAAATATACATCTACTGTGGACCATCTTTTTTTTTTTTTTAAATATTTTATTTATTTATTTGACAGAGAGAGACACAGCAAGAGAGGGAACACAAGCAGAGGGAGTGGGAGAGGGAGAAGCAGGCTTCCTGCCCAATCATGGATCCCGATGCAGGGCTTTTGATCCCAGGACCCTGGGATCAGGACCTGAGCCAAAGGCAGACTCTTAGTGACTGAGCCACCCAGGCCCCCCATGTGGCCCATCCTTTTAAGAGCATTCTATGTCCATGGAAACATCAATCAACATCATTAAACTCTCTGAACTTCTGCTTCCTCTTTCTTAAAAAATGATAATAATCACCAGTCTGGTATATCTCAGAGGTTGTTTCAGGACCAAAGATCCTAATTATAAACAAAAATTCTTTGAAGAACTATAAATAACACTTTGCAAATGGGGGTTGTTACAATAAATATGCGAACTGAATTGTTAGTCATTTTACAATTTCTTGATGGTCACTGGAATAAAATTCCAAATAAATGACTGTATTTTTGCTTGTTTGTTTCAAGTTTTTATTTAAATTCCAGTTGGTTAACTTATAGTGTAATACTAATTTTAGGAGTAGAATTTAGTGATTCCGTACTTACATATAACACACAGTGCTGATCCCAACAAGTGCTCTCCTTTATGCCCATTACCTATCTAACTCCTTCCCTCACTCACCTTCCCTCCAGCAACCCTCAATTTTCCCCTACATTTAAGAGACTGTTTTATGGTTTGCCTCTCTTGTTTTCCCCTTAGGTTCATCTGTTTTGTTTCTTTAATTCCATATATGAATGAAATCATGTGGTGTTTGTCTTTTCCTGACTTATTTCACTTCACTCTAATACACTCTAGCTCCATCCATGACATTGCGAATGACAAGATTTCATTCTCTTTTTATGGCTGAATAATATTCCATTGTATATATTTATACACAATCCTTCTTCTTTACCCATTCATCAGTCAGNTTTCATTCTCTTTTTATGGCTGAATAATATTCCATTGTATATATTTATACACAATCCTTCTTTACCCATTCATCAGTCAATGAACATTAGGGCTCTTTCCATAATTTGGCTATTGTTAATAATTTTGCTATAAACATTGGGGTGCCCCTTCAAATCACTATTTTTGTATCTGTTGGGTAAATACCTACTAGGGCAAGTGGTGGATTGTAGGGTAGTTCTATTTTTAACTTTTTGAGGAGCCTCCACAATGTTTTCCAGAGTGGGTGCACCAGCTTGCATGCCCACCAACAGTGTAGGAGGGTTCCCCTGTCTCTGCACCCTCTCCAACATCTTTTATCTCCTGTGTTGTTAATTTTAGCCATCCTCACAGGTATGAGGTGATACCTCATCATAGTTTTGATTTGTATTTCCCTGATGGTGAGAAATGTTGAGCATCTTTTCATGTGTCCATTAGCCAACTGAATATCTCCTTTGGAAAAATGTCTATTCACGTCTTCTGCCCATTTCTTAACTGGATTATTTGGTTTTTGGATGTTGAGTTTGATAAATTCTTCATAGATTTTGGATACTAACACTTTATCAGATATGTGATTTGCAAATATCTTCTCCCATTCCATTGGCTGACTTTTAGTTTTGTTGATTGTTTCCTTTACTGTGCAGAAACTTTTTATCTTTTTTTTTTTAGATTTTATTTATTTATTTGAGGGAGAGAGAGAAAGAGAGAGAGCAAGCACAGAGGGAGAGTGAGAAAGAGAGAAGCAGATTCCCTGCTGAGCAGGGAGCCTGATATGAGTCTCATTCCCAGGACCCTGAGATCATGACCTGAGCTGAATGCCCAACCAGCTGAGCCACCCAGGCACCCCCAGACTTTTTATCTTGACAAAGTCCCAATAGCATTTTTTGTTTGTTTGCTTGCTTGCTTTTTGTGTGATTTTTTTTGTTAGTTTTTTTTATTTATTTTGCTTTTTCCCTTGCCTCTGAAGACAGGTCTAGTAAAAAGGTGCTATCCTGCCTGTCTTCTTAGCTACGATTTTGATTATTTCCTGTCTCACATTTAGGTTTTTCATCCATTTTGAATTTATTTTTGTATATGGTGTAAGAAAGTGGTCCAGTTTCATTCCTTTGCATGTTGCTGTCCATTTTTCTCAGTACCATTTGTTGAAGCAACTGTCTTGTTTTCCATTGGATATTCTTTTTTGCTTTGTTGAAGATTAGTTGACCATAGAGTTATGGGTCTGTATCTGGGTTCTCTATTCTGTTCCATGGATCTGTGTCTGTTTCTGTGCCAGTACCATACTATCTTGATTATTACAGTCTTGCAATACAGCTTGAAACCTGAAATTGTGATGTCTCCAGCTTGGCTTTTCCTTTTCAACATTACTTTGGCTATTTGGGATCTTTTGTGGTTCCAAACAAATTTTAGAATTGTTTGTTCTAGCTCTGTGAAAAATGCTGTGATATTTTGATAAGGTTTGCATAAATGCGTAGTTTGCTTTGGGTAGTATAGATATTTTAACAATATTTGTTCTTCCAATCCATGATCATGAAATGTTTTCCCATTTCTTTGGTTATCTTCATATATATATATATATATATATATTTATTTATTTATTTATATTTATATTTATATTTATATTTATATATATATATATATATTTGGTTACTCTTCAACCATTGAAACACATCACACATTTTCATATGTATTTCTATAAAACAGTAACAAAATGCTGGCATTGCTTAATGTGATGATAAGTCACAGTATAGAATACACCTTTCTATTCATATAGTATAGCAACCAGTATTTACAATAAAAATTAATAAGAAAGTTTCCTGGGGGCGATGCAATTATCAATGTGGGTAAGTAAATATAGATATTTCTCTTGATATTTATGAAAAAAAGCTTCTTGAAATTTTATATGAAAATATAAGTGTATCTACAAGGTAGATAGATAGATATAGGTGTTAAATAAGCACATAATTTACATTATTTGTATTAGCATTTTATTTATATCTAATTCAGAGATGTAATGAATGTTTATCTCTGGAAAAATAAAATATCAAAGAGATCCACTAAGCACACTAATTTCACTTATTTATAAAATATTTTATTTTATAGAAGTATAGATAACATCTGTCATAGCTTATTTTTTAAAAAAATCAATTGAAGAAATAGCAAATTATATATATTGACATATATATATTTGATGATTATGCATACCTTTTATGATACATTTCTAATATGCTTTGGAAGAATTAGTCTCTCTCCCCTGTGTTTTCATTAATGTATTATGTTTATCAGAAGAATGTAATTGTATATATACCCTTCACTTCAAAAAAGATTGGTTTCTTTGAGAGCAGGAAATGTGATTTTATTTTATTTTTTTTATCATTAGAAGCTATTCCACTTCTTTNATTGTATATATACCCTTCACTTCAAAAAAGATTGGTTTCTTTGAGAGCAGGAAATGTGATTTGATTTTATTTTTTTTTATCATTAGAAGCTATTCCACTTCTTTCTTTTTTTTAAGATTTTATTTATTTATTTGACAGAGAGAAAGAGATTACAAGTAGGAAGAGAGGCAAGCAGAGAGAGAGAGAGACGAGGAAGTAGGCTCCCTGCTGAGCAGAGAGCACCATGCNTTATTTATTTATTTGACAGAGAGAAAGAGATTACAAGTAGGAAGAGAGGCAAGCAGAGAGAGCGAGAGACGAGGAAGTAGGCTCCCTGCTGAGCAGAGAGCACCATGTGGGACTCAATCCCAGGACCCTGAGATCATGACCTGAGCAGAAGGCAGAGGCTTTAAACCACTGAGCTACCCAGGCGCCCAAAGCTATTCCACTTCTTAGATGCAGAGGTACTTAAAAATGTTTGTCTGCTGTGAAATTAGACAAAAGTAGCAAGCAGAATCAATATGGAATTAAACATATTTGGCATTAAAAATGGATAATTTCTAGCAGGAAAAAATAGAAATAATGATAAACAAATAAAAAGAACCAAAAAGTNTAAACATATTTGGCATTAAAAATGGATAATTTCTAGCAGGAAAAAATAGAAATAATGATAAATAAAAAGAACCAAAAAGGACAGCAATTTAGAACTATTTTTTTAAAGCCACATGGTCATATATCTTTTGCTCCCTAAATATTACTAATTCACAAGGCAATAAATCATGTTAGGTTTTGACGACTCAGCAAAATGAGAAGGCTGAAAATCACTTCAAAAAATTTATTTTATGGGGACATTGAAGTATGTACTATAATAAAAATCCCTTAAAATATTATTAAAGTACATGTACTGAAAATAAGAAATTGTTTTTATTTTCTTCCTTCTAATATTTTTAGAGTGATTTTTATCTATGTGATTTATTTTTAAAAATTTATTCATATTTTATTATTTATTTATAGTGTGTGGTTTGGGAGCTTACAATGTAAGGACTTGGTTACCTGGTAAAACTTCTTATATGGTGTTCATCAAATGCAAAGGTGAATAGGAGGGTGTGTGCTCACATGTGTGAAAACACTCCATAGTCTTTTCTGAATATGTAAAGAAAGGAGAGCTATTAGTAAATGCTTATAAATTGAATGAAAAGTTAAACTAGATATCATGTAATTAGTCATCTTTTGAAAAAATGGTTTATGTGTGAGAGACTGAAATATAAAAATTCAGGCTCTTAGATACTTTACCAGACATACAAACATTTAGAGAAGTACCTTATTGGCTAATTGATATATTTAATAAATGATTTCTGTTCTTATTCAGTCAGATTTTTATTAGCGTGAAAATGTGAACACTTTGAAGCTTGATTAGTGGGCTTAAGGAAAATAAAGTTACCTTTTTAATCTCAGAGTTAACTGTGAGGCAGAATGAATGTTCTAATTACCTATGGGGTTGAAATTATTCATGCATGACAAAGATTTAATTGATCCAGATGCATCATATAAGTAGAAGACAAAACCAGCTCTAAGGGAGTCTTTCCTCTGAAGAGCTAATGGAATTCTGTGTTTGTAATAGCGGGAATAAAGAACTTTACTTTTCTTCTAATGTCCTAATTTGCTCAGTAATGCTTAAATTATATCTGTCTCAAGGGTTGATTCTTCAACCTCAGTTCTTTGGTATGAACACAGATAATATATTTTCACAGATTTTGACATATCCTCTTGGAGTTAGCAAACTTTTTTCTGTAAAGGGTAGGTGAGGAAATATTTTAGGGTCCGGAGCACATGGTCTCTGCTACAATTGCTCGAATTTGCTATTGTATAGAAAGCAATCATAGACAATACTTAAAAGAATGGTTTAGCTGTGCTACAATAAAACTTTATTTATAGAAGAAGAAACTTGAATGCAGGCCATTAGTGAAATCTCACTGGATTAAAGCAGGTCTCTGTTAACATAACTAGAAAGTCTAAAGTTTTGAAATAATTTTTCTTCTGCTACTCATTTACCTCATCCTTTTAAAAATCAAAGATATAAAGTTCCAAAAAATATTATTCATAAAATTTCAATATATTCAACATTGAATATGTTGAATGAATTCTCACATGGCTCTTCATAATAGGGAGTATTAGTTTTAAAAAGAGTAGATACTTCCATAAGATTGTTCTTTAATCCATGTAATTTCTAAGTAAACCAGATTTTCTGAGTGCACTGCATATTTCCGAGCATGATTTAGAGGATTTAAGCATGTTCAGTCAGTCATTCTTGAACAAATAATGAATACCTTAAAGAATGCATGCAACTTCTAAAAACGGTAGATCCCATTAAAACAATGGATAAAGGTGATTTATTTCAGCTTATTGAGTGATTGAATATACAAAAGGACAATGGCCAGGTTGTATAAGATAATAGAACTCTGACCCATACTCTCTATAGCAACCAACTCCCGGAAGCCAAACCACAGCATCTGCAGTAAATGGCACAGAAAGATCAGAACTGGTAATGATGACTAGCTTCCCTATTTTTTGCCCCTCCTTCCAATACAAGACTAACAGGAAAAAATATGGTCTCACAGTTTTTTGAAAATGGATATAATAAAGATACTAGAAATTATCTTTCTCATTTTAGTTCTTAATTCCAAAGATGTTTGTAAGCAACGTGTATTGAAAATCACTTTGATACTCCAAATTGATGTTTTCTGACTGCCCATTTCAATATATAATATATTTCTATTAATATATTCATTTTTCTACCAAATTACAGTCCAATTAATAAATGCTTTACATAACACATTATGGATGAGTTATGTGGGAGGAGTTGGTATTCTAAATCTCTTAGAATAAAGGAATCATATTTTTTAAGAATATATATGTATATATTCATCTTTCTGTATATAATGAATATTGAATAATGTCATTAGAACTTTAAGGATTTCATGAAAAGTAAATACACTAAGGATTAGAAATTCCCTGGAAATTTTCATCAGAAAGGAAAGAATTTGAGTTTATGTATTTACTGATTACATTTTTATCATAAGTAGTTTACTATATCTTCAGTGAGTAATAGAGGAATTGAGAATATTAGTAATAACAGTAGATACATATTTTGTGAAATATTTTGTGTCTGTCATATGAGGATGAAATAATACACACTGATTTTAGAGCCACCAGGGTGGCTTAGTTGGTTAAGCCTTCTACTCATGATTTCAGTTCAGATCATGACTTCATGGGTCTTGAGATTGAGCCCACCTGGAGCTCCAGGCTTAGTGGGGAGTCTTCTTGAGGTTCTTTCCCTCTGCCCATCCCCCCACTCACACACATGCACTTTTTCTCTCTAAATTAAATAAATCTTTAAAAAAAGGAATACACTGATTTTAATTTTGTCTCAGAATCAGCACTTTAATTATATGATGTAATAGATTTATCTACTTCTTTATGTTAAAAACCATATTGTCTCATGTAATTAAGCACATACAACATACAAAGCACATTTTTTTTGGAAAATAACAAAATTTATGTATCTTCAGAAAAATAAAACTGGAAATCATGGGGCTATCAAAGTAACAAAAGGAATATTTTTCTATGGAAAAAATCACTGCTTTATTTGAATCAATTTTAAGATTTATATTGTTCAATATTTTTGATGACTGTCATGTGAAGATTTATGCACTTAATAAAATATCATAAAATTATAGTGCTGGTGGAGACTAAAGTTAGTTAGTCTGACTCCATTTTGCCAATAATTAAATTGAAAGCCTGAGAAATAATTGACTTGACAATGGTCAGAAATCCAGTTATAAGTTGACTTTAGATTGAAAACCAGGATTTGTACATTTTTTCTATAATCTATCGTTCCTGAAATAGATCAAATAGTGAGTATAGAAGATATGATAGGTGAAGTTTAATTATCAAAAGGAAATGAAAGCTAACTTTAGGACTTTCCATAAGTCAGACATAACAGAGCCCTTCAACGTGGACCATCTCATCTAATTTTCCCAAAGCTTTATTAGGTAGGCATTATTTTCACTACCACTTTACCGTCAACAAGACTGAGACCAAAAAAGATTTTTTAAATTTTCCTATGTCCCAATGTAAGAAGCGTCAGACACAAAACTGGAAGCCAAGCAATTGGGACAGAAATCAAATACCCTTAGACTCCAACCAACCTGTAATCCATTAACCAGCCTCAAATTGGTCCACTTGGCATATCAGCAAATGTATTGTCCTCCCTTCAAAACATACTGTCCAATGCCCAGTTCTAGGAAATGTGCCAAATTCATAAGGCTACTTATATGTAAGTACTGACACATAGTAAACACAGAGTAAGATCCTCTATTCTCCACTTTCACAAAGTTTTCCAGGTTATCAAACATGTATGGGTCTCAACAGACTAAAGAAGTGGTATCTACTGCATTCATCTCCATCCTGAAAGAGTAAGAATGACTTAGCTTTTCTGCCACAGAAGGACTGGATCTGCATGAAGTATTATTATTTCTCCATTTTGGAAATTCTCCTTCAGGCTGAAGTTAAAGCATAATCAGTTAGGGAGATTAGCAATAACAACAATTTTTAAAAAGTCCTTCCATTCCATTCTGTGAAAAAACATAAAAGACTGTAGAATGATCAATCATAACCCCAATTCCATGACTTCAAAAGCTTATGTGCAATGACATCAAGTACCTTGAAAATACAGCTTACCTTCCAGGAACATGCCAGGAAAAGAGAAAGACCTGTCATTGACAGCCTTGGTACTGTCTTCAGTCTAATGTGTAGTGACTAAAAGGAGCTTGATTTTATAACTGATGTGATATCTATGCCTTAGAAGTCAGAACCACCATTTTGGAAATGATATTGTACTTCTAGAATGAGTACTTGAACCATAATACTAATCCTTGGATATTCCACATCATGTCAATGTGACTTTAATGTTAATATAATTGAAAAACTGAAAATTTCATGCAAACATGAAATATGCACAATATTAGATAGCAATCCTGACTTTTTTAAAAATCTGAATTTATTTGTTTTGGGGTTTTTTTGTTTGTTTGTTTCACTTTAGCCTAAAAGACTGATTTCAGCATTTCTGAGTATGTTTATAGCAGAAGGGAGAGTGACTGACGGGTTATCCTAAGGTTCAGCTTACTCAGTTAATGGTGGTAGAAGTCCAATGAGCTAGGATGGCTTAAAGTCAGAGTTTGCACCGCTTGAATTATTCTTTGGCTTCTTCCATGAACCCAGGGTCATGTATGATAGCCTGGAGGGCAAAGAAGTGAACAATTTAAGAAATTGTCTTGCTAAAAGATCTAGGAATCTGAGAACATGAGACTACATGGTTTGTGGCCTGATCACTAAAAGGTACGAATATGGGAGGGGAAGATGGTTTCCCTCATTCAAATGAGGACACTGAATCACTCAAGAGCGTTTAGAGACTCAGAGAAAACACCCAAAGCAGAACAGCACAGAGAACCCTTCTTGAGCAGGACATTAGATTAATTTGCTCTTAGAACAAAGAACAAAAAACGAACAGATATTGAAACAGAAGCCCAGATATAAGAGGAGTGGTTCATACGCAGGAGCAAATGCTATTAGAGGAAATTGGAGGCTCCATAGGAAAGCCAAGTGATTAAATTCCCCATCACATGTAATTTCTACCTTCTCAAACAGATGGATAGAATTAAAATGAACTTGCTGAGAGCTGGTGTGATATAATGGTTAAGAACCCATGCAGGGATCAAACTGGATGGGTTCAAAACCTGACTTGCTCATTATGAATGTATATGATGATAATAATGACCTCAATTGATTTGGGGGAGGACTAAATGAGTTAATTTTTGTGTGCACCTGGAGTTTTCAGATATCACTGGAACTGAAAATATCACAACCCATTTGTAAATTAATGTTAATTTCTCATAAGGTAAATATCCATCCATTAAATAAATCTTCTAAGTAGATATTTACTCAAGAAAACTAAAACATATGTATATAGGAAAGAATATTGTGCTAGAATGTATCTTTCTGAAAGTATATAAAAAATTTTTAACATCTGCGTTTTTTTTCTGAATTGTAATATTATGATTGATTTTTATTTTTCCCTGTGTCTAATTTTAGGAAATTAATTTTAGAAACTTTTTTAGTGTGTGTAACAATTTTTATGGTATTTCTCTAGTTGTTATATACCTGGAGATATGAGAAATACAGTAAAGACATTATGTGTCTCTCAATGATAAATTTAGAGATTAATAAGTGGCTCCCCAAAATGTTCTCTTGCATACTTTCCACAGTGTTGTGCTATGTAAGCATAATAAATATTGAGAGACTACTAGGTTCTGAGAAATCTCTGGGCAGAGATATCATTTAATCCTCTCAAAAAACCCTATGAATTAAGTGCTATTATTTCAATTATAGAAAGAGAAAATTCCAAATCAAAGAAGCTCCAGTACCTTGCCCATTTATAGAGAAGTTGTTGGAGCCAATATTAACAACAATGAAGCTAAGTAGCTGAGTGAACCCTAAAATCCGTATTTCCTTTGTTATACCATACTCTTTCACTAGTTTATGCTATTTTTTAAAATCATAAGCTATATTTTGTTAAAACTTCTAAATCATATTTCCTTAAAAATTCCCACTTATTAGGATGTAGGCGTAGGGAGAGGGAAATCATTTTAGTCAATTCAGTTTGAAAACTTCTGACGTCACATTAAACTATTGTTCAGACTATTTTACAGAGTAAATGTTTGTGCCCCCTGCCCCTCCCCCCGTTCATATGTTGAAACCTTAACCCCCAATGTGACAGTATTTGGAGGTGGGATCTTCGGGAAGTAGTTAGGTTCAGATGGGGTCATGAGAAAGTAGCCCTCATAATAGGATTAGTTCCTTTTTTTTTTAAGATTTTATTTTTAAGTAATCTCTACACCCAATGCAGGGCTCAAATTTATAATCCCGAGATCAAGAGTCACATACTCTCCAGACTGAGCCAGCCAGGTGCTCCAGGGGTTCTTATAAGAAAAGGAAGAGAGAGAGAGAAACCTCTTTCTCTGTATAGCAGAGAAGAGATCATAGAGCACATAGCTAGATGGCAGCTCTTTGCAAGCCAAGAGGACACTTTCCAAGAACTGAAGCTGCTGGCCCCTTGATGTTGGGCTTCTCAACCCCCAGAACTGTGAGAGAAATAAATATGTTTTTTAAGCCACCCAGTCTCTGGTATTTTGTTATTGCTGCTGACTGAGACATTAATTTAATATAGTTTTTGATTGAATTGCTCTGTTCGTTATTGTTATCATTTTAACAAATATCATTTCTCTCTCCTGCTTTTTGAATGGTGGAGGGGAAGGACATACATGATATGGTGGAAAAAGATGTAGAGTAGAAAAGGTATCCACTAGTGTCCAAAGGATCTTCACTGATCTTTGCTCTTGGTCACTAAAGCCATCTCATCTCTGGCCTATGGAGCAAGTCACACCTGGCGTGAATGGGGTTCTATGTGGGGGCCCATTGTAGAACTTGCAGCCCCATACTTGCTCTAGGTACCCAAGTACCAGTGCTTGTCCCAATGGTCTAACAGAACTCCTTGCTCTTCTGTGCTTCTCACCACACACCAGGAATTGTCCTGGACATGAGGATCCAGGAAACTAATGCAGACACATCTATTTAGCTATAGTGACTGTCTGTACGCCATTACCCTACCACTTACAAGAAATGCCAACATCGAGGTCTCCACCTAAAAGATGGAGTCTTTTATAAGTCTCCACCTTACTCATCTAGGCTGTATTATGTTCCTCTCCATTACTGCAAGGACCTAAGGGCCCAGAGGGCAGGGAA